>WOVY01006462.1:0-132904 GCA_013436015.1 Rhipicephalus annulatus
TTGTTCTGAATTCAGTGCCTGATGAATAGCATTTTTATGCCATACATGGCTGTTCACGCCTGCATGGCAAGCGCACTTAACTTTGCAAGCGCTTCCTTTTTCGATTTTCCACCTCCATCTCTTGCGCACTGTATTGGTGTCTCTAGTGACGAAAAGAAGTATTTACAACTTCGCATCATTTCGTTCAGGGAGTCTACCACCTTTGCCCAAGCACGCACCTACTTCCGTCTACATTGAGCCTACCGGACCAAGACCAGTCACCGAGCGCCGAAAGGGTCGATAAACGAGCAAATGGTTCTAGTAAACTTGAGTTTCACAGGCTGTACGAGCGAGTTCTCGCCGTTAGAAGTCCACATCAACCAGGGCACTCTGCGCTGAAGTGGATTGCTTTGTGAACAGGCTGATTTTTTGATCGGTCAAGAATGACACGAGTATCCAAATGATTTGTATCCACGGTGTTTTCGAAGCCATGAACTTTTAGTGGTCTCTAATAGTGGTAATAAAATATGATTGAAGCATCACTCGCATCTTCTAAATTGAAACAGTGTTTACGGAATTTTTCTCACGTTTTCTACTTCTTCTCACGATAAATGAGCCAACGAGTTTTTTTTTGTTTTTCTTGCATAAACTTCAGTGGCATTAACGCATTGATTTTGCGGGAATATTCCTAGCAAATATTTAATAATTCATAATACACTATGCCTGCAGGTAGTGACTTTAAGCTACCATAATACTTACAGGGAACAACGGCCGACGCGTTCGCTCTTCGTTTACGGTGCTCGGCATCCGGCCTGAAAGCCGATGGTTGATCCCGACCGCAGCTGTTGCATTTCGACGGAGCAGAGCGTAGAGGCTCGTGCCGCGTACTGTGCGGTGTGCGCGAGTGCACGAAATTGTCGGAAGCTCTCAACTGCGGCGTCTTGAAGCCTGAGTTGCTTTCGGACAAACCACATTAGCCAACTAATTTCCAACTACGGAGTTCAAGTCGGCCATGCGGGTAATTTCAAAGTCATGTGCGGCAATGCCAACATTTTGAACGTGAACAAAACGTAAGCAGTGCATCGGCCAAAACTGTTGACATGATACTAAAGTTGTGAGTTGTGTATAACAAGGAACTGCATTACTTTGCAGATAACCCCTTGTGGTCGAAACAAAGCCTGAGTCCCCCGCTACGGCGTGCATTATGCATCGTGGGCTTGGAACAGAAAAAACCGTATACAATTAGATATTAAAAAATTTAAAATAAATGAATAATTTCTGTGAGTTTACGCGTCAAAACAATGATGTCATTATCAGACAGGACTCGGTGGGAGACTTGGTATTAATTGAGGCTTCCTTGGTATGCTTCAACGGGAACTTAATCTAGGTTCACGGGTGTTTCCGCGGTTCGCTTTCATCGAATAGCGGCCGCCATGATCGAGAGTCGAACCCACAACCTGGAGCTCAGATGTGGGGCCTTTTACCTGACAAGTTACACAACTTCTCCGTGGTATTCATATTTATCTATTGTATAACAAAAATATTAGAATTACAGGCACCTCCTCATGCTCTATTTGTAGCTAACAGCGAAGTCAATTAGGCAAAATTTTCAACAGGAGATGGTAAACTCTGAGGAAAGTGATTTTCCTCATATTTAGCCCCAGCTTGAGGACTGTAGCTGCCAATACATGGATTTAGCGTGAGATGAGATGAAATTTGCTTTATTTGGTCCTGGAAGCCCCCGATCAGACACCCCACGAGACAAGGAAAGGGGGTCCACTGGAGTTGCTGGCTGCGCAAACGCCCGTACAATAGGTCCATGGCCCTCCGCCAGTTGAGAGATGGTAGATTCTAAGGGCCCTTTCCAAGTCCTCTGTTTTGCGCTTAACGTGGTGCCACGTAACATCGAACGCTGCCAGAACGTATGAGTGAGTGCGCAATTATCCGTAAAACAGCATCCTGGATTTATTTATACCTTCAGCAAAGTGATTAAACGTGCTTGAGACGAGAATGAAACTGCTTAGAGCATCGAGAGTTTGACAAACTAATTTTTTACCTTACTTTTTACAAAACCTTTACGTAATCATTTATATATCTATGGTCATACACTATCATTGATCATTGCTGTTTTAATATATTTAAGCACAATATTCACTTTTATAAAACAAATATTTACGAAATTACAGAAAAGAAGAAAGAATTCTCTCACTGATGGCCATTCATGGCTGTGAGAGGCAAAGACGACGAAGACGGCTGATTATGTGGAGCGCGACGAACGAGGCCACGTAGCGCGTGTTTGAAGGCGTCTGCGGAGCCAATCAGAAGACGAGTCGTCAGCGCTGTCTGCAAAGACGAAACCAGGCTACGTACCAGAGCTGCTCTCAGTTACCACTCCATTCCTCCGAAGAAGGCGGTAGCAAGATTGCTTCCAGGCAAGATGGAGTGCCATATGGCGAGTACGCGATGGCGGAGAAGAGCTAAGATGCCGCGAGAGCACGACTTCGACTGGAGCAGCAAGGTTTGGCAGTCCGCGGCCACATGGCCCCCGAAAAGACAACGCTCCGTGACAACAATCATGGCAACATTGAAGGAGCCAATCCGATGTGGACGTCTCGCGCAAGATCCCCGCGTGAAGCAGGTTAGCCCCGTTATCAATCTCATTAACGCAAACCACTTACATATGACGCGTTCGTTCCAACTTTTGAATCAGTGAGCCTTGAGAAAGCAGACATCCTAAGATTCGATGCTTCAGCAACGCATAAGTAATGTTCATACAAGCTTCACTGCTGCGTTGAACCACATGCTGCACCCAATATTGCATGTCATAACTTCTTTTCTCAAAACTTCATCTCCATCGATTTTGAATATATTCTGGGGGCATTGGTGTAACGAATGTACCTTCTTAACACCATGCAGGAACTCGTGAAAAGAGTGCACGACTACGCCTCGTCCCGCAAGCGCCGTGCTCCTGTGTCCTACCAAGTGCTCACTTGCGTCTACATCGAGGCTACACAATCCACAGCAGCCGCAATCGCCGAAAGAAGACTTGGAAGGAGGAAGTAGTTCCACTGAACTCACTTTCACCGCCTCAGTAGGGCAGTCGTCAAGTCAAAGATTCACTCGCCTGCCAGGGAATCCTTTGCTGTGCCGAACGGTCTATGAAATACGCCTTCTTTAGCCTGTTCGCCAGCGATCTCTTGTTCTGAACCATTTGTATGGCCAGTATACAGAAATTGTCGGGCTATATAGTTTTCTAATATTGCTAATAAAGTCATGTTGAAGCGTCATTTTCATCCTACTATATTAAAGCATCAATAAAACTGCGGTTGTGTTTTGTTGGTGCGTAGCTTTAAAGGTGAACAGTTCAGCGCAAATTGTGGCGGACCACAGAGAGATGACACAGTGACAGTGCTTGCGTCACCCATTTGCAACCCGTTCTTATTTTCTGCGAAAGTCGACGCCTTAAAAATAATAAAGCAGTGGTCACGTGAAGGTTTCTGTTCATATCTTAATGATAGGTCGCTGTAGCAATGTGGAGTATTCAGTGGCTCTAGTTGCGACCTATTCTGACGTTGTGCTGTGTTTTAAAGCAGGGTAAACAATTTTTGCTGTTACACAGAGTCAAATAAAGCAGCGCCATAAATACAAGCATTGCAAAAAAACCTTTTGGGGGCCCAAAGCTTCACATTTAGGAGTTTATTAGTTGAATGCGGTAGGAATATTCTGTTGCTAGGGCGTATACTTCAAATACTGAGGGCATGACACTTTTTCGAACTTGTTAAGCAACCACTACGTGGCCTTAAGAAAACAGGCGCAGTAGCTTGTGTGCCTTTAGTAGTGGGTTACTGGCTTTAAACCACGAAGTCATTATGATAGTTGCATGTTCTCACGCATGATTGAATGGGTGCTTGTACCACTCATGATTACCGCAATATTTTATGTTTAATTGTGAAGCATGTGTACAGGCTGCGTGTGTATGTAAAGTATGAAAGTTACTTTCACTGCATTTCCAAGCAGGGGAAGTTATTTTGGGTTTAAAAAAAGTGGTTAACGATTCAGAGTACTCAATATGAATTCACAAGCAGCCACTTGGCCGTGTGCCAAAACACCCACTTGCCACGCAAACGCACCGGCTTAAATCTCAACTCTGGCACAAATTTTATCATTATTATTATTTATTTTATGAGCATTGTTCATAGTTTTTCTGTTACGCATAAGATTATTTTTCGCTCCCAACCATCGATGCCGACAGCAGAATTTCCGAGAGACGAGCTTTTTAACGCTGTCACGTTAAAATGCACTATATAGACGCATGGACTTTCTGACCTACTTGGGTCAATGGTAAGCAAAAACTTCAGATTTTTTGGTCGTGGTTGACATCAGGCCTAGTCCATGAAAGGAGTGTGGCAGCTTGGGCTAGTTGGTAGGACATGACGATAGTTATAGCACGAAAACAGAACGACGGCAAAGAGGCATGAAGGACACGTGTCTTTCATGTTCTTCTTGTCTCTTTATCGTCGTTCGGTTCTCGCGCTATAACAATCGCCATGGTAGGAGGCGTGCAACCGTCAACGTATCGATTGTGAAAGGGACGGCGCTTTCTTGCCACGCGCGACTGTCAAACGTGCTTACACTGCGAAGCCGATGCCCGAAGCTGTTGCCGCTCGTTTCGTCGTAGTCCGCAAGCTCTGTTCTTTCGCTCGAAGCATGCTCGCGATTGGTGCAGTGTGGCAGCGCATGAGCATGGACACGGGGTTTTATTTCACATTTTCCAGGCTTCCTTCAGCGCCGGAAAAAATTAGCGCGCAACATGTACAGCTGGACCGATCTTTTTGGAATGCCGTTGTGAGACGAAACGCAACGCACTTGGCCCTAAAATGGATATTAAAAATTTTGCATAATCGATCTCAATTAACTACAGCAGCGCAATATAGAAGTCATACTCTGCCAAGGGGGTGCCTGCCACATATATATATATATATATATATATATATATATATATATATATATATATATATATATATATATGATCTTGGCAACACCACAGCTATGGCCACGGCTTCTTACCTGCAGCGCCTTTTTGTCCTGCAGGCTTTCGTGTCGCTCTACGGCCCGCGGTCCGACGGCGCGCGCTTCGGTGCCTTTGGTGACTTCCCGGAGGCGTCATGGTCCCCGGCATGGCTGAACGTTGACCGCTACTCGGACCCACTCCTTCGGCCTGTGCAACTACGACTGCCACAATCGCCTTCTGCGCCCCCGCGCGGAAAGTGCGTACCAATGCATCGACCGCCGCTACCGGACCAAGTGATTACAGGGATTGCTAATCTTTGGATAACATCCTCCTTGCCCCCGGACTACATAAGCTCGAACTCGCCCAACGCAGCCCTCAATGGGCTTGGCAACACCACAGCTATGGCCACGGCTTCTTACCTGCAGCGCCTTTTAGGGGCGAAGCTCCTTAGGGCGTGGGCTGTGCGTCCCCTGTAGCCTGTATGTAGCCACCTATAGTTTAGTTCTTGCATTGTTCACTAGATGGCGGTACCGTCCCCTGTATCTAGCCACCTCTAGTTTAGTTCTTGCAGTGTTCACTAGATGGCGGTACCGTCTCCTGTATGTAGCCACCTCTCGTTTAGTTCTTGTAGTGTTTACTAGATGGTGGTACTTGTAGCTGATGATGAAAAGATGCAAGATGTTATAAACTAGAAAGCGGTACTTGTAGTTGATGAAAGACGCGATATCATAGAAAATAGGAATGATGTCACATATGGCGCGTGTCATTGGTTGAAGGCAATCGTTCGATTTAGTGCGGTGACGTACGCTAGGGTGAGCGATGTAATAAAATCGAGTGGGCAAAATGTAGAGAGGATTCATGGTTTACCAGGTTTACCTCCGAAGCTTCGCCCACTCATCAACATTCACTTCGTAGATATGGCGGAATTTTTTTGTCCTGCAGGTAAATAATCGATACTCTCTGTATCCACGTCGTACTCGTTACGCGGCCCTCCTGGTGTTGCCAGGCCCACAGTGTTGTTTTGATGTCGTGCTTGATTGCGCGCATGTCATTAAGCAATTGCTAGCTTTGTCAGGCGACATTGAATTAAACCCTGGTCCTACCACTCGCTCTAACGTACTCGACTCTAGCGAATCGCTACAGTCGAGTGACGTAATGACAGCACTTAAAAACATACAATCTGTTCAAGCTTCCATGCTACAAGAACTTAAGGCAATCCAGCAGAAACTGTCTCAAAACGATGATTCGATCAGGGAGATGAACAATAGACTAACTAAAATAGAAAAAGACTGTGAATCAGTATTTGGCATAAAAAAGCAATTGGACAATATCAGTAAGCTTTCAAGCCAAAATGCACAAGATGTCACTGCAGTCATGACCAAATTGGATGACTTTGAAGACCGAGCACGTCGATCGAACCTTGTTCTTTTTGGTTTAAAAGATAGCGAGCGTGAAACTTGGGCCAAATCGGAAGCCTCTGTGCTCCAATTTTGTAGCAAAGAATGAGAAATCAGTCTTGACGCAATGGATATAAAAGGGCTCATCGTTTAGGTAAATATAATGCTAACAAAAACCGACCAGTCATCATTAAATTTGCACACTTTAAGGTTAGGGAGAACGTACTGTCGAGTGGGCGCAAGCTAAAAGGTTCGAACTATCACATATCGGAGGACTATTCACCTAACACACTTAAAGCCAGAAAACTTTTCGGTGAGTTTGGAAGGGCACAGCAGCAACCTTACAAACTCCGTCATGATAAGCTTATCATTGGCAACAAAACTTTCATTTACGATCTCAAGACTAACAAAGTCGTTCTGCACCCGTTAAACACATAGGCCCCAGCCGTACTATTCCAACCAGGAAATCATTCCCCTTTCTTTATACTAACATTAGAAGCATTATTCCGAAAGTTGATGGCTTACAAAATCTAATTAACTCTTCAGAGTCAGACTTGTTCGTAATAATCGGAAACTTGGCTTAACCCTTCAATAGCTGACTCGGAGCTGCTACAATATTTCCCGGACTTCAACATTTTTCGACGTGACCGCACTAACAAACGTGGAGGTGGAGTGCTAATAGGCAGTCATAAAAGCCTTCAATGTACAGAAATTCGTGTGTCCTCATGCTTAGAAATCACGTTCATTCTCTGCAATGCTTCTTATCCCCCCACGATAATTGGAGTTTGTTACCGCCCTCCCGGTCTTGACCCCCTTTTTGTACCGAATTTCCACGTGGCTATTCACTCTGTAACTAAAACTTTCCGTCATTATCCGATACTTCTCTTCGGTGATTTTAGTTTTCCAGTAATTTCGTGGAATAATCTGGCAAGCACAGCCGCCAAACACGGTCCTGAAAGCGATTTCGTCAACTCATGCCTAACATTTGGACTAACGCAACTCGTCACTGAACCCACACGTCAAAATTCTACCTCCTCCAACACTCTAGATCTTATCCTCACTTCCGAGCCTGACAAGGTTTCCAAGATGACGTTCTTGCCTGGCTTAAGTGACCATTCAGTGATTCATGGTACATACCTCTGCCAACTAACACGCTCGTCTAAAATAACAAAAACGATAACATTGTATAACAAAGGAAACTATTCCGCCCTAAACGATAAATTTGCAGAATTCGCTACTTGCCTGCTAGCCTATTTTTCGCAGCGCTCTGTCGATACTTATTGGTTGCTCTTCAAAAATAAAATCCATGACCTGTTCATAAAATACGTGCCCACCATTACCGTCACCAAAAAAAAAAAAGACGTCCCCATGGTTCACAGCTACACTAAAACGACTCAATAATAAAAAGAAAAGACTTTTTAGATCAGCAAAACGATCTAATAACATTTCTGCATGGAACAACTACTACGCTGCGGAAAAAGCATTCAGCACGCATGCTATGAAAGAAAAACGTTCTTTTTACTCACACACTTTGCCGGCCATGCTGACCAATAACCCGAAGAAATTTTGGAGCGCTATCAACCCTCAAAATTCCCAACCACTGGCACTGTTTATAATCATAACCTTCCGATCCCCGACGATGAAGCCACCGAACAACTTAATCATTTTTTCTCTTCCATGTTCACTATCGAACCTAACGGCAACTTACCTTCATTCCATCCTCGTGATTACGACATGTTGCCGGACATCACGTTTTCTCAACAAGGCATTGCTAAATTAATCGACTCATTAAAGCTTACATCTTCTTGTGGCGCCGATGGCATCAACGCTAAAATGTTAAAAAACACACAACCCATTGTCAGTGTGATATTATGCCATATTTTTTAGCAATCACTGTCTTCAGGAGTGGTGCCGGAAGACTGGAAGGTGGGTAAGATTGTACCAGTCCCTAAAAAGGGCCCTCCATCCCAGCCTTGCAGCTATCGTCCCATCTCGCTCACTAGCATTTGCTCTAAACTAAAGGAACATGTGATCTACTCTAACACCGTCAAGTTCTTAAACCGCCACAACTTCTTTCATCATAGTCAACATGGGTTTCGCTCAGGATTATCCTGCGACACACAACTTGCTTCATTCTACAATGACATCAGTTCTAGCGTTGACCTAAATATACCCACCGATGCCCTCTTTTTAGACTTTGAAAAAGCATTTGACAAAGTTCCGCATCAACGGCTACTCCTCAAGCTTTCTTGCTTAAACATTAATACATCGACGTTCAACTTGATTCGTAGTTTTCTGACTAATCGGCAACAATTTGTGTACGCTAACAACCATTCATCTAACCATCTTCCCGTAATCTCTGGCGTCCCACAGGGCACAGTACTCGGACCCCTACTTTTCTTAGTTTATATAAATGACCTCCCAGCTAACATTTCATCAATTATTCGCCTGTTTGCAGATGATTGCGTCGTGTACCGTCCAATAAAAAACCCTACCGATATTGCTATACTTCAAAAACGACCTTAACCTTACTGAATCCTTGTGTAACGACTGGCTAATGTCTTTAAACGTAAATAAGACATCGCTAATATGATTTCACCGTAAGAACATTACCAGCAAGCGACCTACACCATTTCGGGCTCTACAATCTTAACAGCAGAATCCTATAAATACCTCGGCGTAACATTCTCAAGCAACCTCACCTGGTCCACTCACGTTAACAACGTAGCATCCTCCGCTAATAGTGCGCTGGGTTTTCTTCGTAGAAATTTAAAACTTGCTCCCTCATCAGTGAAGTTGTTAGCTTACACCACATTTGTTCGCCCTAAATTGGAGTACGCATGCTCGGTTAGAGACCCTCATCAATCTAATCTATCTAACCTTCTCGAATCTGAACAAAATCGCGCAGCCCAGTTCATCTACTCCGTGTACTCTTACCATTCCAGCGTTTCCGAACTTAAAACTTGTGGCCACCTCAACAACCTAGAATCACGTCGTCATATATCTCGGCTCTGTCTTTTTCACAAATTTTATCACGCTCCTTTCAACGTTCCAGCCATCTTACCTGCTCACCGATTATCCAGCCGTACAAACGATCCCCGAGCCGTTTATCCACCGCCAGCACAAACTACTGCCCACCTTCGCTCCTTTTTTGTTGCAACCGCCCGGGACTGGAACAACTTGCCTGCCTTCGCCATGCACCACTACGACCCACATGCATTCAAGACCGTGCTTGAATCGTTAATATGTTGCTAATTATGCCCATCCCTCATGTAATACCCCGACTGGGGCCATTAAGGTATACTAAATAATATATATATATATATATATATATATATATATATATATATATATATATACATATATATATATATATATATATATATATATATATATATATATATATATATATATATTGTAACCTAAATATGAAGAAAGAAAGTGGGTGAAAAGATGACTTGTCATGGGCAGGAACCCAACTTGCGACGTTAGAATAACGCGCTCGATGCTCTACCACTGTCCTAACATGCAACTATCCCCCCAACCACTTTATTCGGTTTTATATGTGAATTTAAACGTGGGAGTGTCAGTTAGCGCCACCAGTAGCCATGGACACGAGTGTGGACCACTTTTTTGAGACTCTTTGGCGTCACGTAGCACGTAAATTCATTACGAGCATGCAGCTGACCAATAGTTCTTTGATACAACCTAAAAGCACCAAGCCTGCCACTTCGAGACCCTCGCTAGTGATTTAAGGAAACAAGTGTGTATATAAGGGCTTGTTTTTTGTGTTTTACACAATAAAATTGAGATCGAACAGACACTATAGCCAAGGAATGTATTGGGGAAGATATTGGACCGAATTCCAATGTAAGTATGAAGAAAGAAAAGTGGAAGAAAAGATAACTTGCCGTGGGCAGGAGCGGAGCATAAGACCTTCCTATAACGCGTTCGAAGTTCAACTCTGAGCTACCAAGGCAGCTACACCCCCAGCCACTTTATTTGGTTTTATATATCAATTTAAACGTAGGAGTGTCAGTAAGCGCCACCAGTAGCCATGGCCGCCGGTATGACACCCACTTTTGAGCCTGTTTGGCGTCACGTAGCATGTGAACTTATTACGAGCGGGCAGCTGACCAATAGTATCTCGTATACACCCACTTTTATTTCTCCATATTTACATTACGATTCGGTATCTATCTCCCCTATATCTTCCCCTATAACCGAGCGAGTTAACGTATAAACACTTGTTATTATACAAGAAGCGATAGCCGCAACAAACTGGTTCAGCCAGGAACGCGGCAAGCACGAGTCACACGGTCGTCAACGTCTTCCTTCACGCTGGCACAGAGCTGGCGCCACTATGCTCCTGTACAATATATTTATTTATTTTTTGCACAAAATGCACGTGCTATGCGAATTTGATGAGGTGTAAGCCTCAGGAGTGAAACTTCGCTATGTATCAAAGGAATGTGCTTATTTAACCACCTGGACTCAAAAACCTTAGCTTGATTTTATGTTGTGTGGCCACTCGTTTGTGTGTGCTTTTTTCATTTTCATAATTTTTGCACAAAATGCACGTGCCATGCGTAGTTGGAAGTCCGCACACGGACATGTGGTCTTTTTACAACTTATCACTATGGACCAATCATCAGTATATCTTATGTTGTTTGACCACTGGTTCATGTGTGCATTTTATTCTTTTTTCTCTCTTTCTCTTCCTTTCTCCCGGCTGGTCTATGTGTGCACTTCTTTTCTCTCTCTCATTGTCCCGGCTGGACGATGGCATGAAACCGCATCGGAGCTTACTCAATTTTGCCTGATGAAGGCCGGTCTCCGATCAAAACGTCACCATTAAGCAGTTTTTTAGTAGTGTATACTCTCTCATATATATATATATATATATATATATATATGACGTATGAAGCGATGGTCGGTAGAGGCAGAGAAGGAAGAAGTGAGATATAGAATAAACATGGGGTATGTCATAGCCAGGCCACGTCACCCATTCATCGTAGCGCGTCACACAAGTCGACAGGATGAAGACCTGGCCACCACTCATCAACCTCACATCATTCACGAAGCCACCTGCAGTACGCCTCAACTGAATATCGACCACAGAAGAGGTGATCTCAGGCGCATTCAGTTACCGGCACCATGACAGAACCATCGACTGAGCTCGACATCCCCAATTACACCGGATCAGCGGACGACGGACCCGTACAGGACTGGTTCAACCTATTTGAGGTCCACGCCGCCGCTGCATCCTGGTCGGAACGGGAGATTATCATCAACTTCACTGACTACATCTCCGGTGAGGCATTCAAGTTTTACCTGACACACATATTCGAAAACGACGAATCATGGCAAAAGATCAGAGAAGAGATGATTACCCGTTTCAAAGAATACGATGAAGACCTGTTCATACCTCATCAGCGGAAGGCTTTTCAAGTGACTCATCACAGTTACGCGAAGTCTTCCCGCAGTAAGCCTATTTTCCAAACGAAACCTCAGAGAAAATATACCACCATTGTACCATCGTATGACTCTTCCGAAAAAACGTCACGCATTCGAACACCGGCTGGTAACGTGCACGTCGCAACAGACAAGGTAAAGCGTCCGTATACCGAAAGAAATCTAGAAAATTTCTCCAAAAAACTGAACCTAAACCCGCCTTTCCCAAGTGCAATGAAATCGGCATTTTCAATGTGTTCACTGCACCACAACACTTCAAATTTTACAGAACCACCCAAATGTCTTGATGCATCGTGTCACACACAAGGCCCAAACGGTTTCGAGCATGTGACGGAATTTACGTGTGACGAGCTGGTGAATCCTCGCAATACCAGCCCCCACCCTGACGTTCCCGACCAGGGTCGTTCGACAGACATTGTCAGCCTAACTACGCTGCAAAAAGAAAAAACATACGCCATCAGAACCACCTGAAGCCATGTCTGTTGTGCTCTCATCGTCAAGTGACAACACACATGTGAGTCAAAGCACTGCAGGAATTTGAATCCACAAACGCCGGCGCATTGTCAACTGACAGAAGCATTTACAATCAAGGATAACTCACAACCATCTTGGGAGCGTTCTCATCAGCCTGTCACGCTGCTTTCATCGCAGGACAAGCCTAGCAGTACAGTGTCGACTACCGACAATCTACTGATCACATCACCATCTAAAGAAAAGTAGACTCGTGTTCCTGAAAGAGGCCCATCTGACGAACTTTCACAAGAAGACGAGCAATTTCAACAAAGGCAACTCCACGAACTCCAAGAACTGCAACGGCTACTCGAACAAGAACAACGATCAAGTGAAACCTCCTCACGAGTACACTTGTGGCTGAAATATCATTAGAGACAACATCAATTAAAGAAACAAAGACGAAGTCGGTGCCTAAGCCGTCTTCGCAGAAAGCAACGTCGACAAAGTTTCCTGCACCAGTTCTCAACGCCGTGTCTACGATTCAACAAACTGAGAGAAGACCACAGAAAGCTACGAAAGAGACGTGCAGCTACCACGTGTACAATGAAGGAACAAAGGCATCATTCCATCAGCTTCGGTTCTCGCACATGCAGGCTGCAAGCACTCGTTCTGTCTCAGCCCCGACACAGAAAGCAGCGTTTACGATGGAGAACTTCGTGCCTACGACATCCGACTCTCAAATGCTACAAGTACTTCGACCCTTGTTCATTCATGACAAGAATCGCCGTGTCATCAGTAATTTCTACGTTTAAGGCGTCCTTCTGTTGGCCAGAACGCAACAGTCAACCTCGCCCACCAGAGTTGTCATAAAATTCATCGGACTGCTCAATCGACCTTGAAGATTTAGTGAGATTGTGGAACTCCGTCTTGACGTGAAACTGTGAATTTGGGCATTGTTTTGTTCATTCACTTCTTTAATTTGTTATAGTTTGTAACCAGTGCCATCTTTCGGGGGGAGGGGGAATCGTGTGACGTATGAAGCGATGGTCGGTAGAGGCAGAGAAGGAAGAAGTGAGATATAGAATAAACATGGGGTATGAGCCAGGCCACGTCAACCATTCATCGTAGCGTCATATATATATATATATATATATATATATATATATATATATATATATATATATATATATATATATATATATATATATATATATATATATATATATATTAAAATAGAGGTGTTGTACGTCGAGAAACGTTCAGACGCAGCTTGGCAAAATGAGCTTTAACAGGCAGGTCTGGCTAATGGCGAACGGCGTGCGCGAGCTACCACTGCAGCCACCGATCATCGTCGTCGTCTTCATTGCCACCAGAGCGTCCGTTATTTAGATTCATTAATTCATTACAATTACTCCCCGCGAAATAAGGAGCCATCCTGGCGACCTATGGACAAGTAAACACGGGAGGGTCGTAGCAGGGCTTAAGTCTCGAGACGTGGACAATTTCCTGGCCACGACGACGTTGGTCAGAAGATGGTTCCAGTGGCTCGATGAGGTAACTCACCGGTGACGTTTTTTGTAGCACACGATATGGGCCGTGATACTTGGGGACCAACTTGGTAGAAAGGCCAGGTGTAGCCGAAGGGACATGCAGCCAGACGAGTGAACCTGGATCGTAGGAAGTAGTGTTATTTGATGCGTCATGGTGGTGTTTTTGGCGTCCTTGGTCTTGAGTTGTGAATGATCTTGCAAGTTGGCGGCATTCTTCAGCGTATGTAGCGGCTTGCGACAAAGTCGTGGACTCTGAGGAGTCAGGTTTGTACGAAAGGATGGTGTCCATAGTGCAAGAAGGTTCGCGTCCGTAAAGGAGGAAAAAAGGAGAGAACCCAGTAGTGCTTTGAATGGCGGTATTATAAGCGAACGTGATAAACGGGAGCACTCGGTCCCAATTAGAGTGGTCTGACGAGATATACATAGACAGCATGTCACCAAGGGTGCGGTTGAAGCACTCTGTCATTCCATTGGTCTGGGGATGATAGGCGCTTGTAGTGCGGTGAACGACGTGGCACTCACGCAGCAATGCTGTGATGACGTCTGACAAGAATACGCGACCACGATCACTCAGTAACTCCCGAGGTGCTCCATGCCGTAATACGATGTTGTGAAGAACGAAAGTCGCAACGTCCTTTGCTGTAGACGAGGGAAGGGATGAAGTTTCGGCATACCGTGTGAGATGGTCGACGGCAACTATGATCCAGCGGTTACCGTCAGCGGTGTTGGGAAGGGAACCGTAGATATCGATGCCGACGCGGTCGAATGGTCGGGACGGGCATGGTAAGGGTAGCAAGGTACCGCTGGCGTGACAAGGGGGAGTTTTTCGTCTCTGGCACGTCGAGCAGGCCCGAACGTATTGTCGTATAAAACGATACATGCCACGCCAGTAATATCGGAGACGTATGCGAGAATAAGTCTTCAAGAAACCTGCGTGGCCACATTGGGGGTCGTCATGAAACGTGGAACAAATTTCGGATCGCAGATGACGTGGAATCACGAGTAGCCACTGACGTCCACCGGGTGCGTAGTTGCGTCGGTACAGCACGTCGTCGCGAGTGGCGAAGTGCTCGACTTGCCGACGCAATGTGCGAGAAGGGGGGGAAGCCATGTGCCCAGCCAGGATGTCTAGAATCGAAGCAACCCAAGCGTCCTTGCGTTGCTCAGATGGCATCTCGGCGATGGTGACGGCAGTGGCATAACAGGTTAGACTTTCGCAGCAGTCCGGGTCAGGGGGTAGCGGCGAACGGGATAGGGCGTCTGCGTCCGAATGTTTACGGCCGGAGCGATAGACCACGCGAATATTATATTCTTGGAGGCGTAATGCCCATCGGGCGAGGCGACCGCTTGGATCCTTCAGTGACGATAACCAGCAGAGGGCGTGGTGGTCAGTCACGACGTCAAAAGGGCGCCCGTACACGTAAGGTCGAAATTTCTCTATCGCCCAAATAATGGCGAGACATTCTTTTTCAGTGACTGAATAGTTGGTTTCGGCTTTGCTAAGAGTTCGGCTTGCGTAGGCAACCACGTACTCTTGGAAGCCGTCTTTCTTCTGTGCAAGAATAGCGCCTAGCCCGACACCACTAGCGTCGGTGTGGATCTCTGTGGGTGCCGATGGGTCGTAGTGTCGCAGAATAGGCGGCGACGTGAGGAGGCGGCGCAGTTCATTGAAAGAATCGTCACAGGTGGCAGACCAGGCGGAAAGGTCTCTAGAGCCGGCGAGGAGCTTGGTCAAAGGAGCGATGATCGTCGCGAAATTGCGGAGGAAGCGCCGGAAGTAAGAGCAAAGGCCTATGAAGCTTCGGAGCTCTTTCATGGTGGTCGGTTTGGGAAACGCTGAAACGGCTGTAAGTTTGGCAGGGTCAGGAAGAATGCCGTCTTTTGAAACCACGTGGCCAAGGATCGTAAGCTTTCGAGCAGCGAAATGGCACTTCTTCAGATTCAGTTGCAGCCCCGCGGCAGAAATACACGCGAGTACTTTCTCGAGGCGGGTTAAATGGGTTGCGAAATCAGTTTAAAAGACGACAATGTCATCTAAATAACAAAGGCAAAGGTTCCATTTGAGGCCTCGAAGGATAGAGTCCATCATCCGCTCGAAAGTAGCTGGTGCGTTGCAGAGGCCGAAGGGCATGACTGTGAATTCGTAAAGCCCGTCGGGCGTGATGAAAGCAGTTTTTTCCCGATCGGCCTCTGCCATGGGTACCTGCCAGTATCCAGAGCGCAGATCTAAAGAAGAGAAAAATTCGGCTCCCTGTAGGAAGTCCAAGGCATCGTCAATGCGTGGCAGCGGATAGACATCCTTGCGCGTGATTCGGTTGAGACGCCGGTAGTCCACGCAAAACCTGATGGATCCGTCCTTCTTCTTCACCAACACAACTGGAGAGGCCCAGGGACTGCTTGACGGTTCGATTATGCCACGTGTCAGCATGTCGTCAACCTGTTCATTGATGGCACGGCGTTCGGTAGTCGACACACGATATGGACGCTGCCGTATTGACGTCTCTTGACCGGTATCTATACGGTGAACAACAGATGACGCTCGACCTAAGGAAGGCTGATTGTCGTCAAACGAGGCTCGAAAACGCTGTAGGAGCTTGATCAGCTGTTCCTGCTGCCCAGGGGTGAGGTTACAATCAATGGACTTGCGGAATACATCTATAGGTTCATTAGCGTCCGTTGCGGGTGTAATGGCACAAGTCGGTAAAAATGGCTTGTCTGGATAGATCGGGTCTTCGAAAATACAATTTAAGGTCTTGAGGCTTCCCAGACACTCGCCGCGTAGCAGGATGTACGGACATGCAGAAACGTTGCATGCATAAAGTACCGCCGAACCATTGGAAAAGTGGATGACGGCTAACGGGAGGACGATGGTTCGGTGTTGCACACTAGCTATAGTTGGCTGGAACAGGAGCGTCGAGTTAGTGGCAGCAGGAGAAAACACAGGCACTAGGACGGCGGACAACGGCGCGATGCGGACGTCAGCTGCGGCAAACACTTTGGAGGGACTGTGGTGGTCGATATCAAGACACGGCTTCGTCAACGTGAGTTCAGCACGAGCGCAGTCGACGAGGGCCTGATGGGTAGAAAGGAAATCCCATCCTAGTATGACGTCGTAAGATGAACGTGGGAGAACAACAAAGTTGACGGCGTACCAAACATCTTGAATAAGAACGCGTGCTGTGCACTGAGCTGTCGGCGCGATGAAATGGGAGGTGGCTGTACGCAGAGCAAGATTCGTAAGCGGCGTTGTAACTTTTCTCAAATCGCGACACAGTTTTTCACTAATTACAGAAACGACGGCGCCTGTGTCGACAAGTGCACGTACAGCAACACCTTCTACTAGCACATCAATTTCGTTGGTCGGACAAAGAGGAGGTCTTAGAAAGTTCGACGACGACGCAGTTCTTGCCTCCGGAACTGCGGCTGTCAGTTTTCCTCTCGAGCGGGGCTCGTGCGCCGAAGCATCGGGGAGACAGATCGGCGACGGGGCGGTAATGACCGGCGAGAATCGACAGGGCGTCGTGGGGACAATGAGTCGGTGATAGGAGAAGATGGTCGCCGGGGATTCTGGGCAGCCTGGTAATTTGCAGAATTCCCGTGGTCTGGAGGCTGGAAGTTACGACGGCGACAGTAGCGTGCTATATGTCCCACGAAACCACATGCGAAACATATGGGCCGATTATCCAAGGTGCGCCATGGGTTAACGACAGAAGGTGCAGGGGGCGAAACGGGATGGGGTGCCGTGTATGTAGGCAGCGTCGTAGGATAGGAGGACCCGGTGCCCCTGTATGCGCCAGAGACAGGTGGGGCTGGGGGTCTAGCAACGACGGCAGCGTAGGTCAGCGGCGTAGGGACAGATGGCGATGGAGGCAGTGCCTGCGTGACCTGTGTCTCAATGACCTGGCGTAGACGTGGGTCTAACGATGTCACTGGCGCGGATGCTTCGGCCACAAGAGAAAGCTGACGCGCAACTTCTTCACGAATGAACTGTTTGATGTGGGGAAGTAAGGCGGTGTGATCAGCAGCGACATCGTGCACGAGGGCGGAAACTTCAGCCGTATCTTCAGCGGCCCTGCGCGTCGAGACACGCTGCTTACGCAACTCGTCGTACTCCTGACAGAGCTGGACAACATCGGTGATGGTCTGTGGATTCCTAGCGACGAGCATCTGGAAGGTATCGTCGTCAACTCCTTTGATGATGTGCTTGATTTTGTCGCGTTCGGTTAGAGATTCATCGACGCGCTTGCAAAGAGACAAGACATCTTCAATGTAACTTGTAAAGGTCTCGTCCCTGCGCTGGATTCGACTACGGAGACGCTGTTCCGCGCGAAGCCGGCGCACGGCGGGACGACCGAAGACCGCGGCGATGGTGGTCTTGAAGGCGGACCAGGTTGTGATTTCGCCTTCGTGGTTCTTGAACCAGAGGCTGGCCACATCATCGAGGTAAAAGCGCACGTTTGTGAGCTGGTCGCAGGCGTTCCACTTGTTGGAAGCGCTTACGATTTCGTACTCGACGAGCCAGTCCTCGACGTCTTGTTCGTCGTTGCCGCGAAAAATTGGTGGGTCGCGTTGCCGAGGCACGCCAGTACAGTAGACTGTCGTTGGTAAGGCAGCTTGAGAAGGGCCAGGAGCAGTCATGGTGAACGGTGAGGGTAGCGTCCGATTGCGAAGTTCCAGGTTGATGGGAACCCCGGCTCCTCCACCACTTAAAATAGAGGTGTTGTACGTCGAGAAACGTTCAGACGCAGCTTGGCAAAATGAGCTTTAACAGGCAGATCTGGCTAATGGCGAACGGCGTGCGCGAGCTACCACTGCAGCCACCGATCATCGTCGTCGTCTTCATTGCCACCAGAGCGTCCGTTATTTAGATTCATTAATTCATTACAATATATATATATATATATATATATATATATATATATATATATATATATATATATATATATATATATATATATATATGGCCCCGCCGTGGTGGTCTTGTGGATACGGGACTCGGCCTCTGACCCGCAGGTCGTGCGATCGATTCACGGCTGCGGCGGCTGCGTTTCCGATGGAGGCGGAAATGTTGTAGGCCCGTGTGCTCAGATTTGGGTGCACGTTAAAGAACTCTAGGTGGTCGAAATTTCCGGAGCCCTCCACTACGGCATCTCTCATATTCTTATGGTGGTTTCGGGACGTTAAACCCTATATATATATATATATATATAGGCATGGTGGTTGAGTGACCGTAGCGTTGCAAGTCGTCAAATAGATCCTCCGTGAGCGGTCACAACGTAGTTTATTTCGATGTTTTCCGGCCTAGAGTCTGGCCTTCATCAGGATTGAGGATACAGTTTGTCGGTGCTCAGTTTTATACAATCTCGAATCAGAGGGGGAGAGAGAGAAAGAGTACAAACCGAAAGAAAACAAAGCAGAAAATGAAGGGAAAAAAGGAGAATATAAGGTAGACTCCCCCGGGCGCCCCCTTTCACTCTTCCATCCCCTTCCCCCTCAATCTCTCCCTTTTCTTCTTTTCACCTTTAGGATGTGTGTGTGTGTGTCGAACATGTGATCGATCTATAGGAGTCAATTGTATAAACCAACAAATTGACAAAATAAATATGGCATAATTTGTCATTTTTTTGTTTATTTACAAACACACGCCCCCACACGTACACTATCTAGAGCATACAGAACAACTGTTCCTAACTCATTTGCAAAGTTTCTGCAGTTTTATTTGTAGTTTTTGGAACACCTGTCTTAATAGAATGTAGTTATTGACAAGAGTGTGTGCTGCTTTCACAAGTATGGTATTCAGCACAATATCAGGGTGATGACCACTGCAAGAGAAAACAAAATTTTTCGTTTTAGAAAAATGTCCTATGGGACCGATGCAAGAAGCGATATTTGCTGTTTTGCTCTGGCCTCTCTCGCAGTGGTGCGTAGAAAGGAAGAAAGAAGGAAAGTAGGAGAAAAACAACGGCAGGGAGGTCAACAAGCCCATAGGTAGCCAGTTTCCTACCCTGCGCAGAGGAGGGAGAATGGGAGAGATCAAAGAAAGAGAGGAAAGAGGGAAGAGAGATAAACACAGCACATTCGGCAGCACACGCGCGCACTCAGTCATAGTCCAGTCTTGTGTTTCGCGGTGTGTGACATTGCTGGTACAGCCGCGCTCTCAAGTCCGTGACGCGTAGGAATTACAAAAGAGTTTTTGTCGCCTTCTGTTGCAATGTTTTCTCTCGGGCACTTGATAGAATAGTGTCCTCAGACACTTGGCTGTTGTAGATGCGCAACACAATGGACGCCAGTGACTGTCTCTGGATGTCATACAACGGACAGTCGCACAGTATGTGGTGTAGCGTCACTTCGCAACAACAGGCATCGAAGAAAGCGTTGTGGGCCATTCCTATGACAAATTAATAAGATTTTGTAAATGCCACTCCTCTCAAGTCCGTGACGCGTAGGAATTTCAAAAGAGTTTTTGTCGCCTTCTGTTGCGATGTTTTCTCTCGGGCACTTGATAGAATAGTGTCCACAGACACTTGGCTGTTGTAGATGCGCACAACAATGGACGCCAGTGACTGTCTCTGGATGTCATACAACGGACAGTCGCACAGTATGTGGTGTAACGTCACTTCGAAACAAGAGGCATCGAAGAAAGCGTTGTGGGCCATTCCTATGACAAATTAATAAAATTTTGTAAATGCCACTCCTCTCAAGTCCGTGACGCGTAGGAATTTCAAAAGAGTTTTTGTCGCCTTCTGTTGCGATGTTTTCTCTCGGGCACTTGATAGAATAGTGTCCACAGACACTTGGCTGTTGTAGATGCGCACAACAACGGACGCCAGTGACTGTCTCTGGATGTCATACAACGGACAGTCGCACAGGATGTGGTGTAGCGTCACTTCGCAACAAGAGGCATCGAAGAAAGCGTTGTGGGCCATTCCTATGACAAATTAATAAAATTTTGTAAATGCCACTCCTCTCAAGTCCGTGACGCGTAGGAAATTCAAAAGAGTTTTTGTCGCCTTCTGTTGCGATGTTTTCTCTCGGGCACTTGATAGAATAGTGTCCACAGACACTTGGCTGTTGTAGATGCGCACAACAATGGACGCCAGTGACTGTCTCTGGATGTCATACAACGGACAGTCGCACAGTATGTGGTGTAGCGTCACTTCGCAACAACAGGCATCGAAGAAAGCGTTGTGGGCCATTCCTATGACAAATTAATAAGATTTTGTAAATGCCACTCTTAGCCATAAGTGATGAAGAAGGGTGGCCTCGCTTCGGTTGAGTCCAGTGGGCGTGTGGAGAGCCATCATAGAGGACAGCTGGTGTTAACGATTCACCTCGTTGCTTGGTGGACACCATAGTGAGAACGTGATTTCACGCGCAAGTCGTCGAAGATTACTGGCAGCATCGGTCCGCGAAAGTGGTATGGCTTCTTCTCGTGTCGTTCAAAAGCTGCCCGCGCGGCAGTATCGGCATGTTCGTTCCCTATAACGCTACAGTGACTTGGCAGCTACTGAAACGTATCATGACACCCTTTCTTGTGTGAAGTGTTGAGAAGACATATATTTTCAAAAACAAGCTGTTCGTACGGCCCGCGACTCAGGGCTGAGAGCACAGATTGTAGGGCAGCACTTGAGTCGCTGTAAATCACCCATTGTTGCGGTGGTTCCCGATTGACCACACAAAGTGCAGCGCGCAAAGCAGCTAGTTCCGCTGCTGTAGAGATAGTTGTTCGGGATGGGTGATGAAAGCTCAGATTTCCTCCGGATTCCTGGTACACTTAGATGCACTGTGGGTCGAATAAGACACCAAGGGGGTATCGATGGTTTAGACGCAAGAATGAAGCCCGAAGGAAGATTCTTGTTGTACTTCACAATCATTTTAGCGAATGATGCTTGGCGCCCCTCTGAATATGTACTCTGTCTCATAGAGTTTCTCAATATACACCAGAGGAAACTCTGGCGCTAGTGTCTATGGGAGCTGCAACACACGCCACTTCAGCGAGAATGGGAATGATGGGTAGTACACACATTTGTATAATTTTCGTACTTCTGCCTTGCTTCTGGCTCCGTGTGTGTCCGTGTGGCTTGAAGCTGTTTTTTCATGAAAACATAAAGTAGCAAATGTTCACCGTTTGCGCTTCACAACCTTATTCTTTTAGGCTTACCATTTCGAATGAAGTCACTCAGTTGAAAAGGGATTTTTTTTTTCAAAACAAAACTGAAACACAGCAATAA
Organism: Rhipicephalus annulatus; assembly: GCA_013436015.1. Taxonomy (NCBI): domain Eukaryota; kingdom Metazoa; phylum Arthropoda; class Arachnida; order Ixodida; family Ixodidae; genus Rhipicephalus; species Rhipicephalus annulatus. The sequence continues at coordinate 22,097 of WOVY01006462.1, forward strand.
ACGAAGCCGCAAGTATGATTCGCCGCCCCCAAGTACGAAGACTAGGCATACTACCCATCATTCCCAAGGTCGCTGAACGATCGCAGCGCCAGAGTGCCCTCTAGTTAATTTTGGGAAACTCTATGCACTGTCTGAATAATTCTCGTGCAAAAGAAGAAGAGACAGTTGTTTAACCACGGGCGATAAAAGATCAAATTTCCTCCGGATCCCTGGCACACTAAGATGGACTGTGGGTGGAATAAGACACTAAGGGAGTATCGATGGTTTAGATGCAGGAGTGAAGCCCGAGCTAAGTTTCTGGTTGTACTTGACAATCACTTTAGCGAATGACGCTCTGTGCCTCTCTGAAGTGGTGCGTAGGTAGTCATAAAACTTAGAGCTCTGGAAATATGTTAGTACTGCGTTTATATTAAACCATGTAGCTCCCGTGGGTGCTTCTACCACTTTGGCCGTTCATGGATCGGTGTATTTTCGGTAGTGCTTCTTAATTATTATAGTTTGAAGAAGAGATTACACATCTGAAAACCAATTAGGAAGCGTTTTGCTGTAAGTGTCTACCAGCATTTAAATTTGAAGGAAACTAATTAGACTAAGGTGCTGACAGCACTAATTCTACAATAACACGATATGAACACCGGCGAAAAAGTACTTTGCAGAAAACCGATGCCATAAGTAATTCACATAAAAAACAGGCCCAATAACGAAAGAAAAAAAGCAGACAGAAGGCGGCAGTCTGTCTGGCATGTGAATCGTGTCGTACCGAATCGCCCTAGCAACCACGTTAGCTACTTCCATAAGTGAGGCAATGGCATTCCTTCTATTTTTATCAACCAAGTGAACACAGGTAATACAAGTCAGCGGCGCTAATCGCCAGTTGCAAAACGTTTACTGACCCTGAAAGAAAAACGCCGGCTCTAAATATGTTCTGGTATGCCCGTTTATCCATTTATTGCCAGGGCCTACGCAGAGAAATCAGAAGCACACTTGACACCTTTATTTTGGAGCAAGAACGAAGCATGGTGGCGATGGGGCCAATGGAACGACTTAAAAGTATGTAGTAGGGACACACGTACCTTCGCGTCATGAATAAACGGATGTCGACGTCAGCTTCACGAAATACACGCTTCCATTTCGTTCTTTGGTTGTCCTTAGGAAACGGAGAACAATCAAACTATCGGAGAACAACTAAACTATCAGTCTTTTTGTTGCGACAATTCGCCACGCAGCATCACTCAACCGTTCGGATTTCCAGCCGTACAGCTTCCGAATATCTAGTACACAAAACGTATCACATATCCATGCTGCAGTTCACGGACACAGAAAAATATGGTGTTCTCAAGTCGGCAACAAGAACACTAGCACGCCAAGCAAACTTTCGTGTTCCTTGGCAATCCATGTCTGCGGAGCGACGATAACAAGCGTAGGCACGTTTGTGCAGCGAAATACACTGGTCAAAGCGAAGTGACGTCAGAGGCCGTTGTCAACACAGTGAGCACGCCTGAAATTATCTAAGTGGCATTGCCCAGGTTCATACACCAATCCGTCCAAGGCATTTTTTTTCTTTTTTTCTTGACATATAGCCGTTACGGACAACGGATGCTGCAGTGGCCAACTAAAGAAGGAATGAAAAACAATAAACTAAAATTGAATGAACTGAATAAAACGAATGAATGAATTATCAAATGGGAGAGTCATGGAGGAAATAAACGAAAGCAAACAAAATAACAAACCATGGCGGACGAAAGAGTCAGCTGTATTCCTTTCAGCAAATACGCAGTTCTCTGTGCATGTTGGGACCTCGAAGTTATCGATTGATATGTGAGGTTCAATGTCCCAAAACCACCATATGATTATAATAGACGCCGTAGTGGAGGGCTCGAGAAATTTCGACCACCTGGTCTTCTTTAATGTGCCCTAAAATCTGAGCACAGGGGCCTAACACATTTCCACCTCCATCGTAAATGCAGCCGCCGAAGCCGGGATTCGATCCCCCCGAACTACGGGTCAGCAGCCTAGTACCTTAGCCAATAGACCACCGCGGCTGAGCGGACCTCGAAGTTAGGTTCTAAAAGTATTAACATATGTGCTTACAAACAAATGTTTGTAAAGTTGTCTGAAACCACTACGCTTCTTTAGGGCGAAAGCTGCGTGGAGGAAAAACGACGAAGACCGCGCGACACGAGCATGGGGCCACGCTTGGAGCAGGATATGACGTCACGTCTCGTTCGAACGCGCCACGAGGGCCAATCAGGAAAGGCGTCGTCATCACCGACTGCAATGCTGGAGCAACGCCACTGGCTACACTGAAAGTGGAGTGCACGGCTTTTCCTGAAGAAACAGTGCTCGTAGCTGGATTGCTTCCCAACAAGGTGCTCTACCGCATGGCGACTCGAATGGTGGAGGAAGCTGATAGCAATGCGAGACATGAGCAAGCACTGGCGGAGCCAAGCTTGATCAACGACTAATGCAACACGATTTCCTTCATGGCGGCCACCACACTGCGGAAGACCAACGGCGATATCAGAGGAGCGAATGCGACGTGGATGCCTCACGCAAGAAACCCATGTGAAAAAGGTGAGTTACGTTATGGATGTAATCAAAGAAAAGTAATATCCAATGAAGGAACGATTTCAACTGTTGAAAATGATATATTACAGGAACTGAGCTAGAGAATCGTTGTCTGCTGCTATATTGTTCTGAATTCAGCGCCAGATGAATAGCATCTTCATGCCATACATGGCTGTTCAGGCCTGTATGGCAAGCGCACTTACTTTGCAAGTACTTCCTTTTTTCAATTGTCCACCTCCACCTATTGCGCACTGTATTGGTGTCGCTAGTGACGAAGAGATTAATTTACAACTTCACATCATTTCCTCCAGGGAGTCTACCACCTTTGCCCAAGCACGCGCCTACTTCCGTCTACACTGAGCCTACCGGACCAAGACCAGTCGCCGAGCGCCGAAAGAGGTCCATAAACGAGCAAATGGTTCTAGTAAACTTGAGTTTCACAGCCTTTACGAGCAAGTTTTCGCCGTTAGAAGTCCACATCAACCAGGGCACTCTGCGCTGCAGTGAATTGCTTTGTAAACAGGCTGGTTTTTCGATCGGTCAAGAATGACAGGAGCATCGAAATGATTTTTGTCGCCGGTGTTTTCGAAGTATGAACTTTAATTGGCCGCTAATAGTGGCAATAAAATATGATTGAAGCGTCACTCACGTCTTATAAAATTAAGCAGTGTTTACGCGATTTTTCCCCGCGCTTTCTACTTCTTGTCACGATAAATGGACAATCGAGTTTTTTTCTTGTTTTTCTTGCATCCTCCAGTGGCAGTAGCGCATTGATTTTGCGGGAATATCCCTAGGAAATATTTATACATTTATAATACACTATTCTGCAGGTAGTTACTCTCAAGCTACCATAATAATTACAGGGAATAATGGCCGACGCGTTCGCTCTTCGTTTAGGGTGCTCGGCATCCGGCCTGAAAGCCGATGGTCGATCCCGACCGCAGCGGTTGCATTTCGACGGAGCAGAGCGTAGAGGCTCGTGCCGCGAACTTTGCGGTATGCGCGAGTGCACGAAATTGTCGGAAGCTCTCAACTACGGCGTCTTGCAGCCTGAGTCGCTTCCGGGCAAACCACGTTAGCCAACCGTAGGTGAAAATCCAACTATGAAGTTCAAGTCGGCCATGCGAGTAATTTCAAAGTCATGTGCTGCAATACCGACATCTTGAACGTGAATGATAACATAAACAGTGCATCAGACAAAACGGTTGACGTGGTACTAAATTTGGGAGTTGTGTATAACAAGGAACTGCATTACTTTGCTGATAACGCCATGTGGTAAAAACTAAGCCTAAGTCCCCCACAACGGCGTGCAGTATGCATTCTGGGGATGTAACAGAAAAAACGTATACAATTAGATTTTCTAAAATTTCAAATAAACAAATAATTTCTATGAGTTTACGCGTCAAAACCATTATGTCCTTGTCAGGCTGGTCTCGCTGGGAGACTTAGTATTATTCTAGGCTACCTTGGTATCCTTCAACGGAAACCTAATCTAGGTGCGCAGGTGTTCCCGCGGTTCGCCTTCATCGAATAGCGGCCGCCATGACCGAGAGTCGAACCCACGCCCTGAACCTCAGAAGTGGGACCGTTTACCTGACAAGTTATCAAACTCTGCATTGGGTATTCACACTTCTCTCTTCTATAACAAAATATTACAATTACATGCATCTCCTCTTGCTCTATGAGCCTAACTGCGTGGTCAATTAGGCAAAACTATCAAGAAGAGATAGTAAACTCTGAAGAGAGTGGTTTTCCTGTGGCCATATTTAGCCCCAGCTTGAGCACCGCAGCTGTCAATACATAGATTGCGCGTGAGATGAGATAAAATTAACTTTATTTGGCCCTGAAAGACCCCGATCAGTCACCCCACGAGACAAGGAAGGGGGGTCCACTGGAGTTGCTGGCTGCGCAAACGCCCGTACAAGAAGTCCATGGCCCTCCGCCAGTTGAGAGATGGTAGCTTCTAAGGGCCCTCTCCAAGTCCTCTGTTTTGGTCTTAACGTGGCGCTACGTAACAGCGGACACTGCCACAGCATATGAGTTAGTCTGCAATTATCCGTCAAACAGCATCCTGGAATTAGTTATGCCTTCAGCAAATTGATTAAACGTGCTTTAGACGAGAATGAAACTGCTTAGAGCATCGAGAGTGTGAGAGAGTAGTTTTTTACCTTACTTTTTTACAAAAACCTATATGTAATCATTATATACACATGCTCATACACTATCATTGATCATTGCTGTTTTAATATGTTTAAGCACTATATTCACTTTTATATAACAAATATTTATGAAACTACAGAAAAGAAGAAAGAATTCGGTCAGTGATGGTCAAGGCTGCGCGAGGCAAAGACGACGAAGACGGCTGATTATGTGTGCGGAGAAATGGAATCACTAGATCATTATTTTTTGTATTGTTGCCGCTACGATATACTTAGAAAAAGATTACTAATTATGCCATTATGCATTAAGTTATGGGACACTGCAAAACGGGAGCGTTGTCAACAAGGATAAATATATTTATTTCCCAACAGTTTCGCGAGGGGTCCTTCCTTCTTCAAGGGATGAGTTATACTGACATGAACTTCCAAACTTCATTGCTGCCGCGGCCCTCTCGCCTTGAAAGATGCTTGCGAGAGTTAGAGGGAACTAAAAAAAGAAAGAAAGAAAAAAAGAGAAGAAAAAAGACGAAAAGAAAAAAAGAAAAAGAAAGAAAAGGAAGAAAGAAAAAAAGTGGAAGAACCAAGGTCAACACTGAGAATGAAACCAACTGTCCGTGTACGTCCACATCCGGTGCTTATCACGTGCTGGTCAGTTCTCGACGTGTGTCGGGCCACCCAATATTGTCGCCGCGGTGGCGGAAGGGGTCCGTGACGGCGTGCGTAAAGAAAGGGTTTCCCCTTAATGGGTCGGTCGGCTCTTTACCTTTAATCTTCGTCCGTTTCCCTTCAATGGTCTTCAAGTGGTAGGCAAACATAAACACTTTGTATGTACATGTGAAAAAAAGAAAAAAAGGAAAAAGAAGGAAAACAAAAAAACAAGAAAGGACAGTGTACACGTACGAGTCAATCAGAAAAAACAAGCATGGTCTCCAGCTATCAATCTTTGTCACCAATTTCCTCCTGGCTTACTTCTCGGAGGCAGGAGAGGCTTCCGGGGTCCTCGTTGATGCCAGCTACTAATGCTCGAAATTTGAAAAATAAAATATGCCTCACGCTGTTCGCGTTCGCGTCTGTTTGAGAAACCGGACTGCAAAAGAGTTACGCTGATATATTCAAAACTGTGCTTTGGCAGGCGCAGATGTCTAGATAAAGGTAGCTTCGGCAGCAGTGAAGTGGCATGGTACCGGTGATTATTGAACCGCAGCCGAAATGGCGTGTCTGTTTGGCCGATATATTCTTGTCCGCAGATGTTGCAATGTAGCATGTATATTGCGTTACTGGAGTCACAATTAAGGCTTTGTGTTATGCAGAATTTGAAATCCCAGAAGTTCGCTTTGGATTCACGTGTTGTGACCGTCTGTGGGCATAGCTTGCATCGAGCTTTTCCGCGGGGATGGCACCCTGATTGAATTTTGGGGGTGTTTGTTTTTGCTCTGACAAGAATGTCCTTCAGATTTTTATCCCTGCGGTACACCACATGAGGTGGCTTCGCGAAAATAGAAGTTAGTCATTTGCTTTGCCTGATTTTGTTGAAATGGCTGGAAAGTATTTTGTTGAATCGTGGCGCTGATGAGGAGTAAGTTAGTACAAGGTTCGTTTGGGAAGTCGTTTTAGATACTTTGTTTGGTCCCTTAATTATATCATTCCTGTTCACGTTGCAAGCACGTAGTATGGCATCATGCATAATGTCTTCCGGATAATTTTGTTTCAATAAGGAATGTTTTAGGTGTTCTGCGTGTCTGTCGAATTCCCGCATATCGGTGCATATTCTTCGCTACCGGTAGGCCTGAGAATATGGCATACCCGTTTTGCATTGCTTTGGGTGGCTGCTGTTGAAATGTAGGTACATTTGACGGTCTGTAGACTTTTCGTAAAGGTTTGTTGACAAGCGGTCATTTTTGACCGTGACAGTGACATTCAAGAAGTTAATGCTAGCTTTGGAAATTTTGTGCGTGAATTTAATTGACGGGTGGCACTTGTTAAAATCCTCTATGAAGGGGAAAAGACTTCCCTCATCGTGGTTCCATCTCATAAAAATATCGTCTAAGTATCTTCTTTAGTTGAAAGGTTTCAACGTCGCTCAATGAGTGGGATTTGAAGTGAAGCCATAAAGGTGCTCGCGAAGTTTGGGGCCATTTTCGTGCCCATTGCAGTGCCACTGACCTGAAGGAAATGCTTGCCATTGAACTCAAAATGGTTTATTTATACAAGTTCAAGAAGTGTAAACAGTACCTCGCCACTTACACTCGTTGATGAGTCAGATTTTACATATTCAGAAACCATAGCCGCTATTCCGTCATGTTGGGGTATGTTGGTGTACAGTGAGCAGACGTCCATGGTCACCAAAAAACTACCTCCTGGGATGTCGAGACTTCACGTTTCACAGATGAAGTTATTTGTGTCCTTTAGGTAATAGGGAAAATTTGGGGGGATGTTTTTTATTAAGGCATTGATGAAGTCTGATATAATTTTTGTTGCTGTGCTATTACTAGATACTATCGGACGTCCCGGATTGCCTGCTTTGTGTATTTTGGGTAGCAAATAGAATCGACTGGAAACAGAATGGGCCGGTAACATTGCTTTTAACATTTTGCCGATAATTTTCTCGTCCCGGCGGAGATTATTTAGGGTTACTTTTATCTCCCTTTCAAATTCGGGAGTTGGGTCAGTTGCAAGCTCTTTGTAGAATTTTGTGTCTGATAGTTGTTGTTACCCTACCTTTAATAGTCCGACGTTGTTTAGAATTACTATGCAGCCCCCTTTATCAGCCGGTTTGACGGTAATTTCAGTGTTTTTTCGTAGTTCAACGAGTGCCCTTCGTTTTGACTTTGATATGTTGTTTCGAGATGGCCGATTTTTTTCATACGCTCCGATGATATCTTTTTGAACTGCTGATATATAGATATCGACGTGTTTGTCCCTCTGCTCACCTGGACACCATGATTTGTCACCACCAATAAATCTATTCTCGTCCGTACAGTCCTTGCAATCATGAAAGCATTCACGGAGGCGGAGATTACGCGCAATATTATTGAGGTCTTGGTACAGTTCAAATTCATTGAATATACCGGATGATGGACAAAAGGTTAAGCCTCTCAACAAAAGTTGAAGCTGAGCGGGTGTGAGTGTTGTGTTGGACAGATTGAGGACATTTTTCTCATACGTTTTGGGCTGCTCTTGGCTATCACGTGGCATGGGAGTGTCAGCGTCATATTCGAGAGTAAGGGTGTTTTGACTTGGATTGCACTGTAGTTTCGAGTTTTCATTTTTCTCCTCAAAGTTAGGTTGTGGTGCGGGTGGCCTTGGCTTTCTTGTACGGCCTCATTCCTATTTTTCTGTTGCAGAGCAGTGGAGATTCATCAGTCCCGATTGAATTTTCTATCTTATACTACTGAAATATCGCCTCTCTTTTTTAGTTCATATCTTTCCAGTTCTCTTGCCTCATGCTCTTCGAGATGAGATACCAATTTCTGCGTGGCCACCGTGACACTGTATTCGGTGGCCTTACGCTCACTATGGTCCGCAATGACGCGGGTCAGTTGCAAGGACACCTATTGTAATATTTTTTCCCACTTCCCGCTTTCTGCTTCACTTAGTGTAGACATTGAGGGATTGCAGGGTAGGCGGAGGCCCTTAGGTGCAATTACGTGAGATAGATATTTGGTTAGTTGTTCCGCGGGTTTTTCGCATTGCACCCGTTTTTTCAATGATTTTTCCTAATCGATAGAAATGAATAAAACCATGCGTGTTTAAGACTGCCCGTACCTTTTCTTTCCCCGTGTCATTTGGAAGCCGCCGCCTTGGTCTTCGCCGCATTCGTCTACTGGTGTTGTAAGGCCTCGCTGGTGGAAGGGGCGACGTCGTCACTGCTGGGACCCTAGATGGTTCTTTGTGTCCCTCGGCTCCCTGTTGTTGAGTGGGTTTGGCACTGGAGTTTGCCGTGCAAGCAGTTGCCGCCGATCGAAGACTCACTGGTGTGACTCGCTGGCTCGCTGGCCTCGCTGGTGGTAGTGGCGACATCGTCACTGCTGGGGCTCTGGATGTTTCTGTGTCTAGCTCGGCTCCTTGTTGTTGAGGGGGCTTGGCACTAGTTGTCCGTGCAAGCGATTGCCGCCGATCTCCATGCCGCCGATCTCCATGCCGCCGACGTCCATCGCAGCTGCACCCTCGTGTGCTGTGCCAGCAGCGCGACTCCCTCAAAGCTAGCATGTAAGCCGTCAGCAGCCAGGAAGCTGCGCAACGGGATTGTTGAGAAACCATGTTCGACGTAATAGACGCCTGCTCCCAACAACCCGTAGTGGCAGAGACAGCGGGCCTCTCTGCTGAATCGTTGTACCTCCATATTACACTGATTCATTGATCGCCAGTTTGAGTCCCGCCGTGGGCGATTGGGTGCGCGTGGTAGTGGCACACGGGGACGCGAGGTAGTGGTAGTGGTGCTCCCAAACATAAAGACTCTGCATCTTAGTCTGCTTAGTTAATTTTGAAAAATTCTATGCACTGTCCGAACATTTGTCGTGCAAAAGAGGAAGAGACAGTTGTTTCAGCGCGGGCGATGAAAGCTCAGATTACCTCCGGATCCCGGGCACACTATAGGATGCACTATGGGTCTAATAAGACACTAAGGGAGTATCGCTGGTTTAGATGCAGGAGTGAAGCCCGAGGGAAGTTTCTCGTTGTACTTCACAATCATTTTAGCGAATGACGCTCTGTGCCTCTCCGAAGTGGTGCGTATGTGGTGATATAACTGGTGCGTAGGTGGTCATATAGCTCTGGAAATATGTTAGTACTGTGTTTATATTAAACCATGTAGCTCTCGTGGGCGCTTCTACCCCTTGGTCCGTTCTTGGATTGGTATATATATATATATATATATATATATATATATATATATATATATATATATATATATATATATATATATATATATATATATATATATATATATATATATATATATATTTGGTAGTATTATTCTAGTTTGAGGCAGAGATTACACATCTGAAAACCAATTAGGAAGAAAGTAATCAGACTAAGGTGCTGAGCGCACTAATGCTACAATAACGTGATGTGAATGTCTGGCAAAAAAGTACTATGCAGAAAACCGATGCCATAAGTAATTCACATAAAAAACAGCGCCAATAACGAGGGACAAGAAAAAAAGCAGACAGAAGGCGGCAGTCTGTCTGGCATGTGAATCATGTCATACCAACTCGCCCAAGCAACCACGTTAGCTACTCCCATGGGTAAGGCAATGGCATTCCTTCTATTTTTATCAACCAAGTGAACACAGGTAATGCAAGTCCGCGGCGCTAATCACCAGTTGCAAAATCTTTACTGACCCTGAAAGAAAAACGCCTGTTCTAAATATGTTCTGGTATGCCCGTTTATTCATTTATTGCCAGGGCCTACGCCAAGAAATTAGAAGCATACATGACACCTTTATTTTGGAGCAAGAACGAAGCATGGTGGCGATGGGGCCATAGAAACGACTTAAAAGTATGTAGTATGGACACACGTACCTTCGGGTCACGAATCAAACGGATGTCGACGTCAGCTACACAAAAGACACGCTTCCATTTCGTTCTTCGGTTGTCCTCAGGAAACGAACAATCAAATTATCGGTCTTTTTGTTGCGACAATTCGCCAGGCAGAATCACCCAACAGTTCGGATTTCCAGACGTACATATTGCGAATACCTAGTACACAAAACGTATCACATATCCATGCTGCAGTTCACGGACACAGAAAAATATGGTCTTCTCAAGTCGCCAACAAGAACACTAGCACGCCAAGCAAACTTTCGTGTTCCTTGGCAATCCATGTCTGCGGAGCGACGAGAACAAGCGTAGGCACGTTTGTGCAGCGAAATACACTGGTCAAAACAGAGTGACGTCATAGGCCGTAGTCAACACAGTGACAACGCCTCAAATTATCTACGTGGCAATGCCCATGTTCATACACCATTCCGTCCAAGGCATTTTTCTTCTTATTTCCTGACATGTAGCTGTTACGGACAACGGCTGCAGCAGTGGCCAACTAAAGAAGGAATGAAAAAGAATGAACTAAAATTGGATGAGCTGAATAAAACGAATGAACAAATTATCAAACGGGCGAGTCATGGAGGAAATAAACGAAAGCAAACAAAATAACCACTAATGGCAGGCGAAAGAGTGAGCTGTAGTCCTTTCAGTAAATACGCAGTTCTCTGTGCATGTTGGAACCTCGAAGTTATTGATTGATATGTGGGGTTCAATGTCCCAAAACCACCATATGATTATAAGAGACGCCGTAGTCGAGAGCTCGAGAAATTTTGACCACCTGTTGTTCTTTCATGTGCCCTAAGATCTGAGCACACGGGCCTACAACATTTCCACCTCCATCGTAAATGCAACCGCCGAAGCCGGGATTCGATCCCGCGACCTACAGGTCAGCAGCCTAGTACCTTAGCCACTAGACTACCACAGCTTGGCGGACCACGAAATTTCAAGCGCACCCCAAAAGTATTAACATGTGCCTAAAAAAAAATGTTGGTAAAGTTTTCTGAAACCATTACGCTTATCTAGGGCGAAAGCTGCGTGGAGGAAAAACGACGAAGACCGCGCGACACGAGCATGGGGCCACGCTTGGAGCAGGATATGACGTCACGTCTCGTTCGAACGCGCCACGAGGGCCAATCAGGAAAGGCGTCGTCATCACCGACTGCAATGCTGGAGCAACGCCACTGGCTACACTGAAAGTGGAGTGCACGGCTTTTCCTGAAGAAACAGTGCTCGTAGCTGGATTGCTTTCCAACAAGGTGCTCTACCGCATGGCGACTCGTATGGCGGAGGAAGCTGATGGCACAGCGAGACATGAGCGTGCACTGGCGGAGCCAAGCTTGATCAACGACCGAGGCAACACGATTTCCTGCATGGCGGCCACCACACTGCGGAAGACCGACGGCGATATCAGAGGAGCGAATGCGACGTGAATGCCTCACGCAAGAAACCCATGTGAAAAAGGTGAGTTACGTTATGAATGTAATCAAAGAAAAGTAATATCCAATGAAGCAACGATTTCAACTGTTGAAAATGATATATTACAGGAACTGAGCTAGAGAATCGTTGTCTGCTGCTATATTGTTCTGAATTCAGCGCCAGATGAATAGCATCTTCATGCCATACATGGCTGTTCAGGCCTGCATGGCAAGCGCACTTACTTTGCAAGTACTTCCTTTTTTCAATTGTCCACCTCCACCTATTGCGCACTGTATTGGTGTCGCTAGTGACGAAGAGTTTAATTTACAACTTCACATCATTTCCTCCAGGGAGTCTACCACCTTTGCCCAAGCACGCGCCTACTTCCGTCTACATTGAGCCTACCGGACCAAGACCAGTCGCCGAGCGCCGAAAGAGGTCCATAAACGAGCAAATGGTTCTAGTAAACTTGAGTTTCACAGGCTGTACGAGCGAGTTCTCGCAGTTAGAAGTCCACATCAGCCAGGGCACTCTGCGCTGCAGTGAATTGCTTTGTAAACAGGCTGATTTTTCGATCGGTCAAGAATGACACGAGTATCCAAATAATTTGTATCCACGGTGTTTTCGAAGTATGAACTTTTAGTGGTCTCTAATAGTGGTAATAAAATATGATTGAAGCGTCACTCGCGTCTTAGAAAGTGAAACAGAGTTTACGGGATTTTTCCCACGCTTTCTACTTCTCACGATAAATGAGCCATCGAGATTTTCTTGTTGTTATTCTTTCATAAACTCCAGTGGCATTAACGCATTGATTTTGCGGGAATATTCCTAGCAAATATTTAATAATTCATAATACACTATGCCTGCAGGTAGTGACTTTTAAGCTACCAATAATACTTACAGGGAACAACGGCCGACGCGTTGGCTCTTCGTTTAGGGTGCTCGGCATCCGGCCTGAAAGCCGATGGTCGATCCCGACCGCAGCGGTTGCATTTCGACGGAGCAGAGCGTAGAGGCTCGTGCCGCGTACTGTGCGGTGTGCGCGAGTGCACGAAATTGTCGGAAGCTCTCAACTGCGGCGTCTTGAAGCCTGAGTCGCTTTTGGACAAATTACATTAGCCAACCATTTGGTGAAATTCCAACTACGGAGTTCAATTCAGCCATGCGGGTAATTTCAAAGTCATGTGCTGCAATACCAACATCTTGAACGTAAATCATAACATAAACAGTGCATCAGACAAAACTGTTGACATGATACTAAAGTTGTGAGTTGTGTATAACAAGGAACTGCATTACATTGCAGATAACCCCTTGTGGTCGAAACAAAGCCTGAGTCCCCCGCTACGGCGTGCATTATGCATCGTGGGCTTGGAACAGAAAAAACCGTATACAATTAGATATTAAAAAATTTAAAATAAATGAATAATTTCTGTGAGTTTACGCGTCAAAACAATGATGTAATTATCAGACAGGACTCGGTGGGAGACTTGGTATTGTTTGAGGCTACCTTGGTATCCTTTAACGAGAACTTAATCTAGGTGCACAGGTGTTCCCGTGGTTCGCCTTCATCGAATAGCGGCCGCCATGACCGAGAGTCGAACCCACGCCCTGAACCTCAGATGTGGGACCGTTTACCTGACAAGTTACAAAGCTCTGCACTGGGTATTCACACTTCTCTCTTGTATAACAAAATATTAGAATTACATGCATCTCCTCTTGTTCTATGAGCCTAACTGCGTGGTCAATTAAGCAAAATTATCAAGAAGAGATAGTAAACTCTGAGAAGAGTGGTTTTCCTGTGGCCATATTTAGCCCCAGCTTGAGCACCGCAGCTGTCAATACATAGATTGCGCGTGAGATGAGATAAAATTAACTTTATTTGGCCCTGAAAGACCCCGATCAGACACCCCACGAGACAAGGAAGGGGGGTCCACTGGAGTTGCTGGCTGCGCAAACGCCCGTACAAGAAGTCCATGGCCCTCCGCCAGTTGAGAGATGGTAGCTTCTAAGGGCCCTCTCCAAGTCCTCTGTTTTGGTCTTAACGTGGCGCTACGTAACAGCGGGCACTGTCACAGCATATAAGTGAGTGTGCAATTATCCGTCGAACAGCATCCTGGAATTAGTTATGCCTTCAGCAAATTGATTAAACGTGCTTTAGACGAGAATGAAACTGCTTAGAGCATCGAGAGTGTGACAGAGTACTTTTTTACCTTACTTTTTTACAAAAACCTATATGTAATCATTATATATACATGGTCATACGCTATCATTGATCATTGCTGTTTTAATATGTTTAAGCACTATATTCACTTTTATATAACAAATATTTATGAAACTACAGAAAAGAAGAAAGAATTCTGTCAGTGATGGTCAAGGCTGCGCGAGGCAAAGACGATGAAGACGGCTGATTATGCGTGCGGAGAAATGGAATCACTAGATCATTATTTTTTGTATTGTCGCCGCTACGATATACTTAGAAAAAGATTACTAATTATGCCATTTCGGAAAATAGGCCTTGGATTGACGGCGGAAACGGCGCTAAGCTTTGGTGCCTCAAATTTGGGACATTGCCACAGGGATGCTTTCAATGCCGTTTGCGATTATATTCAGGCAACAAAGCGTATACCTTTGTGATCTTCAATAAAAAAAATTATTTATTACTCCCCAGGGCAGAGTGAAGTAAACGCAGCTGAGTAGTAATCATAACACACCAAATCTCAAAATTGCTCAACTTGATTTTTTTTTATTTTTTTTCGTTTTGCTCTTTTTATGTTGTTCTTATTTTTACTTTAGTCTTATTATAATACCAATTCATTACACAAAGTTAAAATGATCACAGAAAAACTGCACTACACTTTCTTGGCCAATCCCCCTGAGTGGGTATGAGCCATAATCCCAGGGAAACAAAACAAAAACAAAAACAAATGTGGGGCGCGAGGAACGAGGCCACGTAGCGCGTGTTTGAAGGCGTCTGTGGAGCCAATCAGAAAGCTCTTGGCATCGCTGCCCTCATCGCAACATTGCGTTCCTGCAGTAGTTGGCGCTTTCTATTGCACGGCCTGTGGGAGGGGATTGGCCACACTCATCGCCTTTGGTTCTTTATTAGCGGTAGAATTTCTTTTTGCTGATTTTTCAGGAGCCATCAATGCCGGTCTCCGGCCCCGGCCAGGGCTCGCCCTGGTCGGCCAGTCGCCCTGCTGAATCGGTACCACTGGAGTGTTTCTTCAAGAACGGCGTAAGCAGTTTGCCTGTCGCGCTTGTGCCCACTGATGGTGGAACCATTCGGTTGAGTGAAACGGAGGTGTTCCAAGAAGAACTTCGCAACATAAGCGGTCATTTTCTGGACATCTCGGAGGTGAGGCGTTTCGGCAAGACTGGCATGCTATGCAGATCTTCAAATATTCAATGCTTAACAGACTTACTGGCCGCCACGAGATTTGCGTTCATTGCTGTTCGCGCTTTTATCCCCCCTCATCTTGCTTGCGTGAAGGGCATTGTTCGTGGTGTTCCAACTAACATTAGTCCTCAAGCATTCTTAAAGATGGTCTCTCCGGCTGGCGTGACATCTGTCTACAGATGCACCAGACCTGTAGGTGATACGCGAGTCCCTACTGAAAGCGTCATCGTTACCTTTGCTGGTCTCACACGCCCCTCTGAGCTGAAGGCCTGGCCTTATCTATTCCGTGTAGAGGCATTGACACCTCGCCCACTGCAATGCCGTAACTGCTGGCGATTTGGACATAGCGCTAATGCTTGCAGGTCCTCATTGAGATGTGCGAATTGCGGTGGGGCACATGCCGCATCAAATTGTCAGGAAGACAACTGCAGGTGTTGCCTATGTGATGGAGCACACACAGCCACGGACAATAGCTGCCCTGCTCGAGAACGTGAAACACAAATTCTAGACATAATGGAGAAACGCCGTTGTTCTCGGTCTGAGGCAACTTCCTTAATTAAAGAGCGCGAAGTGGGGTACGCTGCTGCTACGTCACGCCAGTGTGGGTCAATTGAAGCGACGGTCGCTTCCGCAGTGTCGGCAGCGATAGATAAGGCCATGCCGATGATTATGGAACGGCTTTTCAACACCTTTGCTGAAGGTCTGACCGAGATGCTCGCCGCCAGGTTAAACAGCCTTCTTCCCTCCTTCGCTGCACACACTGTCACGGTCCAGGGTGAAGCTGAGCACATCGACAATGAACAAAATAATCGGCGTCAAGAAGATGTTAACCCTGAAACGCTCGTCAGCACTCAGTCGCCTACCCCTGTGGGGCCCAGTGGGTCGTTTGGTGACATGAGGCTTGGTAATATCACTCATAAACGACGCAATGCTCCATTGTCTCCAACCAATTTGCCAATGTCAAAACCAAAAAAAGTTATTACTGATACCAACAATGAGCAGGACGTTTTGCGTTCTGCAGTAGAGTCAACTATATTAAGTTCATCATAGCGCCTGTAAAAGTTCTTCAGTGGAATTGTCGCTCCGTATCTTCCGCTTACATAGATCTTATTTATCTCATACAGCAAACAAATCCTAGTATAATTTTACTTCAAGAGTCTTGGCTTTCAGCAAACCAAACATTTACTCTGAAATATTTTCGAACATTTAGACTGGATCGGCCAGGTAGAGGAGGTGGATTATTGGTTCTAATATCTTCAAAAATGTGTCATCACGTTTCTGTAACTTTTGAACATATTTGTCCGGATTGTGAATTGTTAGGATTAGATTGTTTGTTACCTAACTCCAACAGGATTACAGTGATTAATGCGTACTTTCCTAATGGAGTAAGACGCACAGATCACCTAGACTGTGTTATCAAGAATTCTTCGTCAAATTCAATTTTATTGGCTGGGGATTTTAACTCGCATCACACCTCTTGGGGGCTTAAAACAGATAGCTGTGGCAAAAGATTGTGGAATTGGTTGCAGGATAATAATTTTCGCTGCCATAACTCTGGACAAGTTACCTTTCTACGCGGGATAAGCTCATCAACATTAGACCTAACATTTTCTTGTGGCCAGTTTATGATTTCATCGTGGGAAACGTTTGATAATGGGATGAGTAGTGATCATGTACCAATTACCTATGAAATAATGCTACCACAACTTACCTCTGCTATCCGGCAACAACGGTTCATCAACTATAAAATTTATAAAACTGTTTTAAACTCCGCGCTCTCGTCATTGAGAGGACGCGTCGGACAGCAACGAGCTGCTTCAGTCGTAGCGTGTCTAAGTGACTCTATCCAGCCGGCAGAGTTTTCTGTTAAGTACGGCAGCACACCGTCAAATTCAGCTTGGTGGAATGAAGATTGTACGCTTGCGTATAGGCGACGTAAAGCTGCTTGGAAACGTTTACGCCACAACCATACTCCAAAAAATTGGGTTGACTATAAGTTCCACGCAGCGCTGTTTAAACGTACAGTTGCAATAGCTAAAGATAAACACAATTCTGACTTACATTCGCGTTTATCAAAACCCGATAAAAGATCTGCCCTGTACAGATTTCTACGGAACAAAAAATCGACGAAGGTACCAGCATATTCGCATTCAGTAGTGCTGTCTCCTAAAGAGACAACAGATTTGTTAGAGGGCATCGCGAAAGGACTTGAAGCGCGTTTCGCTTCGTCATGCTTGAGACCTGTGACATTCAAAAGCGCAACCTCGGACTTTCGGGAAGTCACTATGGCTGAACTGGCAGATGTGATACTAACTGTAAAGCAAGCAGCTCCCGGTCCAGACCAGATTACAAACTCTATGATTAAATTGATATTTAATTCCCATCCCGAGGAGCTTTTGAATATTGTTAACTGCTCCTTACAGCACACATGGATTCCAAGCGCATGGAAAGTTGCTAAAGTTGTGTTGCTGCGAAAAAATCCAAGCCTCGGATATGTCCTGGATAACATTCGGCCAATTTCGCTGACTTCAAACCTAGTTAAAATAATTGAAAGAATTCTTCATAGAAGGCTCAGTGAATTCATCGCTCGTCAGGACATTCTTTCACCAAGGCAAGTAGGATTTAGACAGGGGTGCTCTATATGGTCGGCTCATGTTGATTTGGAAAGCCGAATCCGCCTTGCAAAAGTATCTGGTGAGCTTTCTGCATTAGTCACGTTAGATATCACAAAAGCCTACGATAGTGTGGAATACAGTACATTAATTTCAAGATTAGTGGACTGTGAGGTTCCCAAGTACATTATATCTTGGGTTCAGGAGTTTCTCATTGAGAGACAATTCTTTTGTTGCCACGAGGGAATTACTTCTGCCTCATATAAGCAAACAAGAGGTGTTCCGCAAGGATCAGTCCTGTCACCTCTTTTATTTAATATATTATTATCATCTATTCCCGTTCATAAAAATGTTCCTCTTTATGTCTACGCCGATGATATTGCTTTTTTCTCGTCATCCCGAGATATCAATAGTTTATATCAAATCTTGCAGTCATATTTGAGTGAGCTTGAGGTATGGCTTGGCGGGCTGTCTTTTTCACTTAATGTTAGTAAATGTGCTCTGCTTGTATTCCCTCTATCCGTTCCCGTATTTCTTTCACTGCATTATCGAAATGATCCGATTCCACAAGTAACAGCGCTAAAATATCTTGGTATTGTTTACGTGGACAATTTAAATTGGCAGCAACAAATAGAATCAAACACCCGTAAAGCAGAAAGCGCCGTAGGATTGCTCCGCCGGTTTTGCAATAAGAATTCAGGGATGCGCAGGGATACGTTACTTATGATATACAAACTTTACGTACGCCCAATTCTGGAGTTTGGCTGCGTTCTGTTTTCTGGAAGTGCTGAGTACAAATTAAGACCACTTATATTGCTAGAAAGGCAAGCTCTGCGGCTGTGTCTCGGACTACCTAGGTGTGTAGCGAATAGCGTGCTTTATTTGGAAGCTAGAATTATTCCACTTGATGCTAGATTTCGACAGCTTACTGTGCAAACATTTTTAAAACTTTACGATGCACCCCTCTTCTGTTCTCAGACAGTTTTCATCAAACATCCAGTTTCTTTCTTTCAGCGCCCGTGGTCTCGTTATCAAAGACCCCAAGTCATTTTCGTCGAGTCTCTGTTATCAAATCTTCACGTTTCCCTCCGGCATTTAACTCCCCAAACCCAATGCTCGGTGCCAGTTGACTTAATTTTCGATGATATTTTTCCAAAAAATGCCAAGTTACTTCCAAAGCATGTTCTGGAGGGCCTCCTTCAAGACCATCTAAGTCATTTTCCTAAATACGTAGTAATTTCGACGGACGCAACGCAAAATCTTCAGAAGGCTGGAGTAGGTATTTTTTCTCATCAGCTTAATTGGTCTTTTGCGCTCCGATTGCCTGACTTCACACCAATCTATCTCGCAGAATTCCTGGCTATTACATTGGCTCTTCGAAAACTAAATTATCAGCAATCAAAAGCTATTATTATTTCGGATGCTTTGTCTGTATGTACACATCTAACGTCCGCTAAGAAGTCTCCTCTTCTCAGGATATTTTGGTCTCTCGTACCGCATAGCCTATCAGAAGTTCGGTTTATTTGGGTCCCCGGGCATGCTGGAATTGAACTAAATGAAATTGCTGATTCGCTCGCTTCGGCATCTTTAAATTTCCCTGTGGTGCCAGTAGCTCCACAGTTTCCTTTTATTACTGCCGAACGATTCAAACGCCTGTTAATCTTAAAAATGAACGAAACGTCGCTTCTACAATCTGAAGAATTTCGGCACTTGCAATTCACATGGAACACCGCAAAATGCCTTTCCCGTCAATGTGAGGTGACCCTCACAAGCTTTCGCTGTAGAGTTCCTCTGTTAAATTTTTATCTCAACAAATCAGGATTTTCATTAACTAACCTATGTGTAGTTTGCAATGAACCGGAAACAATAGATCACTTTCTTCTCACATGCCGCCGCTTCGCCTCACTGCGCCGAATAATTCTTGAAAGACCGATTGGTATGCTCGGATTGCCAGTCAATACATCCACCGTATTATCGTTTGGAGCCAGTCAGTTGGGTGTGGGCCACAGTGCTATTCTGTCAGCGCTACATAAATTCATTCAGGCAACCGGAAGGATACGCTGCTAGTGGTACTGCCAGATATATCCAATTCTTTCTTCCCCTTCCTCATTCTTGTTAATTCGTTTTATATATTCTGTTTTATCGTATTCTTCTACAATTTTATCACGTTTTTTTTTTCAAAGGAACATTTATTGTTTCTATCTAATTTCTCTTTATATTTTTTTAGCAAGCGTTATAAAAATTATCTATCATGAGGTACAGTGTGGCCAATCCCCCATGTGGGTATGAGCCAAAATCTTCTAGGAGACAAGACAAGACAAGACAATCAGAAAACGAGTCGTCAGCGCTGACTGCAACGACGAAAGCAGGCTACGTACCACCGCAGCTCTCAGTTACCATTCCATCCCTTCGAAGAAGGCGGTAGCAAGATTGCTTCCCGGCTAGATGGAGTGCCATACGGCAAGTACGCGATGGCGGAGCAGAGCTAAAACACCGCGAGAAGACGACTTCGACGGGCGCAGCAAGGTGCGGCAGGCCGTGGCCACGATGTTTCCGACGCAGCGGCCCCCAAATAGGCGACCATGCGCAACAACATCCCGACAAACATCGCAGGAGCCAATCCAATGTGGACGTCTCGCGCAAGATCCCTCCGTGAAACAGGTTAGCCCCGTTATCAATCTCATTAACGCGAATCACTTACATATGACGCGTTAGTGCCAAATTTTGAATCAGTAAGCCTTGAGAAAGCAGACATCCTAAGATTCGATGCTTGAGCAACGCATAAGTAATGTTCATACAAGCTTCACTGCTGCGCTGAACCACATGCTGCAACCAATATTGCATGCCATATCTTCTTTTTTCTAAATTTCGTCTCCATGGATTTTGCATATATCTTGTTGGCATTGGTAAAGAATAAATGTACGTTCTTAACACCATGCAGGAACTCGTGAAAAGAGTGCACGACTACGCCTCGTCCCGCAAGCGCCGTTCTCCTGTGCCCTACCAAGTGCTCACTTGCGTCTACATCGAGGCTATACACGATCCACAGCAGCCGCAATCGCCGGAGGAAGACTTGGAAGGAGGAAGTAGTTCCAGTGAACACACTTTCACCGCCTTAGCGAAGCCGTTGTAGAGTCAAGATAACTCGCCTGCCAAGGAATCCTATGCTGCGCCGAACGGTCTAAGAAATACGCCTTCTGTAGCCTGTTCGCCAGCGACCACATGATCTGAACCATCTGTATAGCCTGTATATAGAAACTGCCGGACTATATATATATATATATTTCTAATATTGCTAATAAAGTCATAATGAAGCGTCATTTTCATCCTACTATATTAAAGCATCAATAAAACTTCGGTTGTGTTTTGTTGGTGCGTAGCTTTAGAGGTGAAGAGTTCAGCGCAAATTGGGGCCGACCACAGAGAGATGACACAGTGCCAGTGCTTGTGTCGCCCATTTGCAGCCCGTTCTTATTTTCTTCGAAAGTCGACGCCTTAAAAATATTGAAGCAGTGTTCACGTGAAGTTTTCTGTTCATATCTTAATGATAGGTCGCTGTAGCAATGTGGAGTATTCAGTGGCTCTAGTGGCGACTTATTCTGACGTTGTGCTGTGTTTAAAACAGGGTAAACAATTTTTGCTGTTACTCAGATGCAAATAAAACAGCGCCATAAATACAAGCAATGCAAAAAACATTTTTGGGGCCCAAAGCTTCACATTTAGGAGTTTAATAGTTGAAAGCGGTAGGAATATTCAGTTGCTAGGGCGTATACTTCAAATACTGAGGGCATGACACTTTTCCGAACTTGTTAGGCAACCACTACGTGGTCTTAAGAAAACAGGCGCAATAGCATGTGTGCCTCTAGTAGCGGGTTAGTGGCTTTAAACCACGAAGTCATTATGATAGTTGCATGTTCTCACGCATGATTGAATGGGTGCTTGTACCACTCATGATAACCGCAATATTTTATGTTTTATTGTGAAGCATGTGTACACGCTGCGTGTGTATGTAAAGTATGAAAGTTACTTTCACTGCATTTCCAAGCAGGGGAAGTTATTTTGGGTTTAAAAAAAGTGGTTAACGATTCAGAGTACTCAATATGAATTCACAAGCAGCCACTTGGCCGTGTGCCAAAACACCCACTTGCCACGCAAACGCACCGGCTTAAATCTCAACTCTGGCACAAATTTTATCATTATTATTATTTATTTTATGAGCATTGTTCATAGTTTTTCTGTTACGCATAAGATTATTTTTCGCTCCCAACCATCGATGCCGACAGCAGAATTTCCGAGAGACGAGCTTTTTAACGCTGTCACGTTAAAATGCACTATATAGACGCATGGACTTTCTGACCTACTTGGGTCAATGGTAAGCAAAAACTTCAGATTTTTTGGTCGTGGTTGACATCAGGCCTAGTCCATGAAAGGAGTGTGGCAGCTTGGGCTAGTTGGTAGGACATGACGATAGTTATAGCACGAAAACAGAACGACGGCAAAGAGGCATGAAGGACACGTGTCTTTCATGTTCTTCTTGTCTCTTTATCGTCGTTCGGTTCTCGCGCTATAACAATCGCCATGGTAGGAGGCGTGCAACCGTCAACCTATCGATTGTGAAAGGGACGGCGCTTTCTTGCCACGCGCGACTGTCAAACGTGCTTACACTGCGAAGCCGATGCCCGAAGCTGTTGCCGCTCGTTTCGTCGTAGTCCGCAAGCTCTGTTCTTTCGCTCGAAGCATGCTCGCGATTGGTGCAGTGTGGCAGCGCATGAGCATGGACACGGGGTTTTATTTCACATTTTCCAGGCTTCCTTCAGCGCCGGAAAAAAGTAGCGCGCAACATGTACAGCTGGACCGATCTTTTTGGAAAGCCTTCTGTGACAAAATGAAACGCACTTGGCCCTAAAATGGATATTAAAAATTTTGCATAATCGATCTCAATTAACTACAGCAGCGCAATATAGAAGTCATACTCTGCCAAGGGGGTGCCTGCCACATATATATATATATATATATATATATATATATATATATATATATATATATATATATATATATATATATATATATATATATATATATATATATATTGCATATAGAGCATATATATATATATAGAGCATCGAACGCGTAATTCGAAGGTCGTAGGTTCGATTCCTGCTCACAGTTGATAATTTTTTCATCCACTTTTCTTTCTTCTTATTTACATTCCATTGGTTTTAATAACTTCCCCTGTACATTCCTTGGCATTACTGTCTGTTATATCTCATTATATTGTGTTAAAACACGGAAAAACGAGCCCTTAGGTATACACTTCTTTCCCATATATATATATATATATATATATATATATATATATATATATATATATATATATATATATATATATATATATATATATATATATATATATATATTTATATATACATGTGACGTATGAAGGCATGGTAGTAGCCGAGGAGGAAGAAGTCAGAATAGAGTAAACTTGGCATATGAGCCACGCCACGTCTGCCATTCATCATTGCGTCACACGAGTCGACAGGATGAAGACCTGGCGGCCACTTCATCAACCAGCCACCATCTCCGAACGTCTCAGCAAGACGCAGTGACCGAACGTGGACCATGAAAGTACATCCCAACACTACATCAAGACCACCAAGCATCATGACAGCACCATCAGCCGACCTTGACATCCCTAAGTACACCGGATCAGCGGACGACGGACCCGTACAGGACTGGTTCAACCTGCTCGAGCTCCATGCCGCCGCTGCATCATTGTCGGAACGGTAGATGATCACGAACTTCACTGACTACATCTCCGGTGAGGCATTTAGGTTTTACCTCATCCACATCTTTGAAAACGACGAGTGATGGTGAAAAATCAAAGAGGAGATGATTACCCGTTTTAACGACTATGACCAAGACCTACTCAATGCCAGCCATCTAGAGACAACAGCGCACTATCGTCCATTCCTTAAGCAGTCCTCAACCATTCGAAAGCCCAGCGCGAATCGACAACTGCCTCAAGACGAAGTGGCACATGAGTTTACTTACAGAAGGCAATGCGTATATTGGGAAAAACCTAACCGTCAAGCGCGCCTCCCTTCTGCGCGAAAGTCCGCATTTCCGAAGTCATCGCTTCAGCATATGACCCGAGACGTTGCTCAACCACCTGATGCCCTTCACTCTTCGTCTCGCATACATGGTCCACCACCTGGGTTTTCATCACGTGGTGTTTCAAGCGCTCCTATCGTTCACCGTTCGCCTACTAGGCACGCCGCGACCTCGGTAGACGACCTAACGCTTCACGAAAATACCCTGTCAAGTCATGCTCTTTCCGGACATGTTCATTCATCACTGTGCGGTGCGCACACACCGGACAGTCGAAGCAAAGCAGAAGGCTCAGACGCATCGAACGTCGCAAGCTACCAGGCGCATGAACCCCTCGCAGTGAACTGCGAAGAAGCCCCTGAAGAGCTTCGTGTCGTATCTGCGGCACCACAGGCTTGCCAAAATCTGCAGTTAAAACCTAGTAATGCCACGTCACCTGTGGTATCCCCATACAATGCTTACAGCTCCAAGAACCAAAAAAAGGCAGAAGTAATACATACACCAAACCTCGCACGCAGCTGTCTGTCCGAAGCGTCCATACTGGAACACCTTACCGAAGTCTTCGACGAGCATAATGATGGCACATTATCAATGCCCGATAAGCAAGACACCAGCTCACCATGCATCAGCTTTCTACAGGACGCGTCACACCTCGAAGGAAATGAATGCTCGATTGCAGAAGGGGTGCCACTACAGCCATCTCCTGAGCAGCACCAGCAAAGCAAGCAAAACGAAGTTCACAAACTCAGAAAACAACGAGAGAGACTGCAACGAGGGCATAGGCGAACACCAAATTCAATAGAAGCGCGTTCACCAGTTGAAGAACATCGAAAAATAGGATCTCCAAACCAACAAGGCGTCAGACACTTTCGGACAAAGAAAAGTCGCCAAAAACGCTCCCAGCGCCTGCTATTCCGCCGACTGCAACACAACAGGAAGCGCCGAGAAAGACGCGGAAGCATTGCTTGCAAACCGCAAGCGCTCAGGCACTTCATCACAGTCTGTCGAGAAGCACGCAAGCAAGAAGCATCGGGATTGCACCATTCACGGCGAAAAATACAACCCCGACGACATCCGAGCTGCCAATGCACCAAGGCGTTCCAACCTTGGTCAGACCGAACAAGAGTTCTAGCAGTACTGTCAGTATCTACGTGTATCCCGCTCTGTCCGGAACGCAACAGTCAGCCTCGCCCACCAGACTTGTTATAGAGTTCACCGGACTGCTCCCTCGGGCTTGAAGATTTAAAGAGACTGTGTAACTCCGTCGGGACGGGATACTGCGAATTTGGACATTGTCTGTTTATTGGCTTCTTCAATTTTTTGTAGGTTGTAAACGGTGCCATCTTTCGGGGGGAGGGGGAATCATGTGCGTATGAAGGCATGGTGGAAGCCGAGGAGGAAGAAGTCAGAATAGAATAAACATGGCATATGAGCCACGCCACGTCTGCCATTCATCATATATATATATATATATATATATATATATATATATATATATATATATATATATATATATATATATATATACATGAGGAACGTAGCGTATACATAGAGCTTGTTTTTATCGTGTTTTACACAAAATAATGAGATCTAACAGAAGACAATAATGCCAAGGAATATATAGTGGAATATACTGGACCAAGTTGTACTTTAAATATGCCGAAAAAAAAAGTTAGTTAAAAGATCATCTCCGTGGGCAGGAACCAAACCTGCGACGTTCGAATAACGCGTTCGATGCTCTACCACTGTGCTACCGCGCAACTATAACCCCCAACCACTTTATTGGGTTTTATATGTGAATTTAAACGTAAGAGTGTCAGTCAGCGCCACCAGGAGCCATGGACACGTGTGTGGACTACTCTTTTGAGCCTCTTTGGCGTCACGTAGCATGTGAATTCATTACGAGCGCGCACCTGACCAATAGTTCCTCATATACAATTTGAAAGCACCAAGCCTGCCACTTCTAGACCCTCGCTAGTGAATTAAGGAAAGAAGTGTATACTTAAGGGCTTGTTTTTTGTGTTTTACACATTAATATTGAGGTCGAACAGACACTATAGCCAAGAAATGTATTGGGAAAGATATTGGACAGAATTCTAATGTAAAATGAAGAAAGAAAAGTGGAAGAAAAGATAACTTGCCCTGGGCAGGAGCCGAACCTGAGACCTTCGAATAACGCGCTCGAAGTTCAACTCTGAGCTACCATGGCAGCTACAACCCCAGCCACTTTATTTGGTTTTATATATTAATTTAAACGTAGGAGTGTCAGTCAGCGCCACCAGGAGCCATGGCCGCTGGTGTGGCACACACTTTTGAGCCTGTTTGGCGTCACGTATCTTGTGAACTTATTGCGAGCGGGACTGACCAATAGTATCTCGTATGCACCCACTTTTATTTCTCCATATTTACATTGCAATTTGGTGTAATATCTTGCCCTATAACGGAGCGAGTTAACGTATAAACAGTTGTTAATATACAAGAGGCGTTAGCCGCAACAAGCTGGTTCCGCCAGGAACCCGGCAAGCACGAGCCACACGGACGTCAAAGTCTTCTTTCACGCTGGCACAGAGCTGGCGCCATGGCACTATGCTCCGGTACAATAGTTATATATATTTATTTTTTGCACAAAACGCACGTGCTATGCGAATTCGATGAGGTGTAGGCCTCAGGAGTGAAACTTCACTATGTATCACTGGAATGTGCCTAATTTACCACCTGGACCCAAAAACTTTAGCTTGATTTTATGTTGTGTGGCCACTCGTCTTTGTGTGCTTTTTTATTTTTATATTTTTTGCACAAAATGCACGTGCCATGCGTAGGTGGAAGTCCGCACACGGACATGTGGTCTTTTTACAACTTATCACTATGGACCAATCATCAGTATATCATGTGTTGTTTGAGCACTGGTTCATGTGTGCATTTTTTTTCTTTTTCATTCTCTCTCTTTCTTTCTCCCAGCTGGTCTATGTGTGCACTTCTTTTCTCTCTTTTTTTCTCTCTCTCTTTTTTGTTCTCCCGGCTGGATGATGGCATGAAAGCGCATCGCAGCCTACTAAATTTTGTCTGATGAAGATCGGTCTCCGATCGAAACGTCACCATTAAGCAGTTTTTAGTAGTGTATACCTATTTTCGTCTCTCCCTTTTTCTCTCTCACATATATATATATATATATATATATATATATATATATATATATATATATATATATATATATATATATATATGGCCCCGCCGTGGTGCTCTAGTGGCTAAGGGACTCGGCTGCTGACCCACAGGTCACGGGATCGAATCCCGGCTGCGGCGGCTTCGTTTTCAATGGAGGCGGAAATGTTGTAGGCCCATGTGCTCAGATTTGGGCGCACGTTAAAGAACCCCAGGTGGTCAAAATTTCTGGAGCCCTCCACTCACTACAGCATCTCTCATATTCATATAGTGGTTCCGGGACGTTAAACCCCATATATATATATATATATATATATATATATATATATATATATATATATATATATATATATATATATATATATATATATATATATATATTGAGAGAGAGAGAGTAATTGAAGGGAAGGCACGAAGGGTCCGGGTATTTTCTATATTGAATGAACTTGCAGATAGCCCATTTGAAAGGGAAATTGTATTTACTAACGTTTCGGCCGTGGCACGGCCTTCGTCAGAGTAAGTAGGTATGATACAATGCAGCCGCATTTAGACGCTCACGTGATGAACTCTCGGTACAGCAGCCAGCTGGGGTTGTGTTAGTTCGTTCCTTTCGTGGTTGTTCCCCTGTTCCGGAGTCCGTAGCGTGGTTGAGACGGCGAAAGTGATGCAACGACCGCAGGCGGCTGTAGGCGGGACGTAGGCTGTGTAGATTGCGACTTGTAGGCGCGCCTACATGTAGGCGCGCGATGCTTTCGAGGTGACGTTCTCTGCTACGGAAGGCTTGCTTGTCATGGTGAAGGTTGCTGTCGGCGCGGTGTTGTTTCTTGAGTTCGGCTGTGCTGTAGGATGACTGGGTGCTGAAGGTCGCCCAGCTCGATCCACTCGATGCGGAGAGTCGGCATTCGTTGATGAATCGCACCAGGCAGCTGATGTCGCATCCACCGGTCTCCTGAAGCACAGGTGGTGGATGTGGCTTGCAAGCAATGACACACCCTCGAAGCTCATATGAAGGCCGTCTGCTGCGAAGACATGTGTGGGTGGTAACCATTCGATTTCATGATCGAGGTAGCAAACTAGCCGGGAATAGCGGCAAAAATTCCGAAGCATGTTGTTGAACACTGATGCTTCTCTGTTGTTGCGTCGGACAAATATCATGTTACGGTTCCTTTGTCGACGGTTTCCACTTCTAGGCAGTATCAGCGTGGCGTAAATTCGCCGAATTTCAGGGCGGTCTTTCGCAATGCTTTCAAGTAGATCGCGGTATTTTGCAAACGGCTCGTGTCCCGAACACGAAGCCACATCGACCGTCCCAACATGAAGAATATTCTTCATGTTGGGACGGTGGCATAAGCACCATATTCATTATTATATAAGAAATTTTTACTAAACTACAGAAAATAAGGAAAAAAGAATTCTCTCAGTGACGGCCAAGGCTTCGTGAGGCAAAGACGATGAACACGGCTGAACATGTGGGGCGATGTCGTGTCCCCCCGTTAAATTTCTATTCACATAGGGCTGGTCTGGCGATATCACCGCTATGCAACTTTTGTTCAGAATTGGAAACAATAGAGCACTATTTTTTGTCATGTCGCCGATACAAATTGTTCAGGAAAACACTCTTAGTCCTCCCATTCGCTAGCCTGGGGCTGAATTTCACTATAGAAAACATACTTTCCTTCGGTGCTTACGATCTGGGCTTCAGCCACGAGAACGTTTTCTATACAGTTTCAAAGTACATAAACGAAAGTAAAAGAATTAAGCTTTTAATTGCGTGATTATTATTTGTGCAAAAAAAATTTCCACATACACAAGAGCATTGTTTAACCATGCTGATTCCTATTCAATGTAATGAATAATTGTCTTACCTGAACGAGTGACAAACAACTGTTGCACTACTTTCATTCTGCCTAGGGTGTCTGTTCTTTTTTCTTTCTTTTTTTCTGGTGGGTGGTTTCGATATTGGAAAAAAAATTTTACTGCATTAACTCTTCGATTTTTGGCTGATCCCCCTGAGTGGGTACAAGCCACGGCTGTGGAATCATCATCATAATGTGGGGCGCGAGGAACAAGGCCACGTAGCGCGCGTTCAAGGCGTCTGGGGAGCCAATCAGAAAACGAGTCGTCAGCGCTGACTGCGACAACGAAACCAGGCTACATACCACAGCAGCTCTCAGTTACCATTCCATCCCTTAAAAGAAGACGGTAGCGGGAGTGCTTCAGGCAAGATGGCGTGTCGGATGACGAGTACGCGATGGCGGAGCAGACCTAAGACGCCACGGGAGGACGACATCGACGGGCGCTGCAAGTCTTGGCAGGCCATGGCCAAACAGATTGCTACACGGCGGCCACCAAAAAGACAACCAAGCGCGACAACATCCAGGCCAACATCGGAGGAGCCAATGCGATGTGGAAGTCTCGCGCAAGATGTCCCCGTGAAGCAGGTTAGCCCCGTTGTCAATGCTAATAAAACGAATCACTCACATATGATGCGGTTGTGCCAACTTTTGAATCAGTGAGCCTTGAGAAAGCAGACATCCTACGATTCAATGTTTAAGCAACGCATAAGTAATGTTTATTCAAGCTTCGCTGCTGGTTTGAACCGCAGCGACCAATATTGCATGTCATATGTTTTTTTTTCTAAAACTTTTGTCTTCATCGCTTTTGCATATATTGTGGTGGCATTGGTAATTAATAAATATACCTTCTTAACACCATGCAGGAACTCGTGTAAAGAGTGCATGACTACGCCTCGTTCAGCAAGCGCCGTGCTCCTGTGTACTACCAAGTGTTTGTTGTGCCTACATCGAGCCTGCACGATCCACAGCAGCCGCAATCACCAAAGGAAGAGTTGGAAGGAGGAAGTAGTTCCAGTGATATAACTGTCGTTGCAAGCGAATGAATAAATAGAGAGAAAGAGAGGACAAACTCTTCGTCCCAAGTTTCGTTAAGCACTGTCCTCTCTTCCTTTCTGTCTATTCGTGCGTTTGAACTGACAGTTATACCATGCATATCTAACTAGCCCAACTTTCGATTTTGTAGTATTTCCAGTGAGCTCACTTTCACCGCCTCCACAGGGCAGTTGTCAAGACGAGGACTCACTCGCTTGACAGGAAATCCTATATGCTTCGCCAAACGGTCCACCAAATATGCCTTCTGTAGCCTGTTCTTCAGCGATGTCATGTTCTGAACCATTTGTATGGCCATAATATAGAAATGGCCTGGCTATAGTGTTTTGGAATATTGTTAATAAAGCCCTATTGAAGCGTCATTTTCGTCCTATTATATTGAGTCATAAATGAAACTTCGTTTGTGTTTTGTTGGTGCATTACTTACAAGGTGAAGAGTTCAGTGCAAATTGGGGTTGACCACAGAGAGATGACACAATATCAGTGCTTGCGTCAGTCCTTTGCAGCCCGTTCTTAATTTCTGCAAAAGTCTACACCTTAAAATATTAAAGCAGTGTTCACGTGAAGTTTCCTGTACATATCTTAATGATAGGTCGCTGTAGCACAGTGGAATATTCGGTGCCTCTGGAAGTGACCTATTCCCACGTTGTGCTGTATTTAAAGCAGGCCAAAAAAATTTTGCTGTTACTCTGATGCAAATAAAGTAGCACCTTAAATACAATAAGTGCAAAAAAGTAATTTTGTGGCCCTAAGCCTCATTAGGATTTGAATGCGAAAGGAATAATGTGCTACTTGTCCATACATTTCAAATGCTTGGGCCATGACGCCTTTTCGAATTTGTTATCCACCCACTACGTGGCCTTAAGGAAACAGGTGCAGTAGCGTGTTCTTCTTTTGTAGTGGATTACTGGCTTTAAACGACGAAGTCATTATGATAATCGCATGTTTTCACGCCTGATTGCAATGGATGCTTGTAACATAGAGGTTCCTAAAATTAACTAGTAGAGATTCTGGCACTGTGATCGTTCAGCGGCCATGGGACTCATGGGTAGTACACGGATTTGCCTAGTCATCGTACCTGAGCACGGCGAATCGCACTTGTGGCTTCATTAAAACCGGAATACTAGTTCTCTTCAAAAATAACCTATGTATGAGGTATGGGTGATGCGTTTTTGCAAATGGTTATGCCTGAATGGACATTCTTTTCAATTTTTCCCTTCAACCATTTTCACTTTCCCAGCCCTTGTGGAACTGCGTTTCGTAATTACGGTCCCCTATAGCTTAGGTGAGTTTGAGATCATTGTACTCTCACTCTAAAGCATTGAAAAGGGTAGCGCTTGTGGACACGGACAGACAGAAGTCGCACGGACACGCAAGCGGAAGCACTTTATTTCCTTTAAGTCGCTTCACCAGAGCTCCTGCTAAGCTGTGTGGTGAAATGCACCTGACATTCTTTCATATATGAGAACGGACCCCTCAACAGCCTCTGAATATACAAAAAACGAGCACGTTATACTCTCCTGGCGTTTCAGCGTGCTTCATGGCGGGAGAAGTGGTATTCACGTGACATATATGTGGCAAAAACTGTCTATTAGTCCCAATAGGACGAATAACATATGCGGATTATCTCCTCATTTCTTTGCCGCACAATCACCAAAACGTTCTGAATTCCTTGTCTCGCAAGAACGTCGCAGTGAGAATTTACACATGAGAGGCGCAGCAGTGGAAACACGACGACCTGATTCCATACACTGCTGGTTGCAGCTGCCACAGGTTATCGCAGTCGCTCGAAGAAGCACCTCCGCGAATAAAGCACTTAAGAAGAACGCATGCGTAACAGACGACATGGCGATGCGTGTCGTTCGATGCGAAGTGCGATACAGGCGCGCGGCGTTGTCTCCTTGAGTAACCTCAAAGCGATTTTCAATATTGGTTCGATGGAGCCAGTAATACAGAATACTGAAGCTCTACGCACACTGTTTGTTGATTACGCTGCATTTTGGCAGTTCCACAATAACTATTTATTTATACCCGGTAAGTAAATGATATTTTTTGCGAAAATTTAAAGACTATTTAGTATTGCATATGTTGTGTTAATAAAATTAGGTGATGCGTTGTGTTACACCAACAGAAAAGGGCTAGTTAAAATGAGTCAAGGTAGCAGCATAGCTGTATAGTCATAAATGGTAGTTGTCTTCAGGCTCTAAAACTCCTTAGGTAGCCTACCGAAAGTGTTGATCGGAGCGACAGGGGTACGTAGTAAATAGGGTGCGCTGCTTTAGATTTCAAGAATGAACTATGAAGACTGTCTTTGGAGTTACTTGTTGGGTCCATTGTTCACATTTCAGATTAAACCCAAACGTGAGCAGAAACTGTGGAACACAGTTTACAAACTAAGCCATGTTTGGCTGCTAACCGAAGGGCTATTGACCTTCCAGTCCGAGTGAATTAGCTACTCTATGTTGCAATTGAACACAAGAAAAGTGATGCTGTGAAGAACACGACCCGAAGTCGTCGAACGAGCGTGTGTTGAACACGAAAAAAAAGAATGATTTCGATTTGTATAACACAATTCAATATCATATTTTTGAACAACTTACCACAATTCTGGCGCAAATTTCTGTGAGCAAGTTGGCTTCACAGTACTGCTTCTCGTTAATAACACGCATGGATTGTTCCTTCATTTTCTTTTAAATTAAATTTTACCGTAGTTAGCTGTTAGGGGGGCGGGTTAAACTCAGGGATGGGTTATACGCTTGAATATACGGTATCGATGTAAACAGCCTCAGCTTTGTGCGTAGCTCCGCGTATTCCTCGATTGCCGGAGCCTCTATCGCCGGTTGTCACAGAATGAGCGCTAAAAAAAAAAGAGCGCGCCGCCAAATCCTTGCGACAACGGGCGGCAGAAACGCCGCGAGGTAAAAAAGAAAAAAAAAAGAGAAAGCAAACATCCAAGGCTCCCGGGCGCGCGCTCTCCCCGCAGAAGCACGGCTTCGCAGACGAACCTCCTCACCCCACAGCGGCGGCCGGGCAAGCGCTAGAAATTTCCAGAACGAACGGGGCGGGGTCAGACCGAGTGAATCATGCGGCCGGAGAGGGCATTCCAACCATCTCGCCCTCTTCCCAGCTTTCGCTGCGTATCGCTTGATTGATTGATTGATATGTGGGGTTTAACGTCCCAAAACCACTATATGATTATGAGAGACGCTGCGTATCGCGCCGACGAAAGGACGAGAAATTTCTGGAAGGTGGTGCGGAAGGTATTTAATCGAGCAGCCGAGACGAGAAAGCAGGAGGTGACGGAAGTTAACGCCAGAGTGCGTAGGAATTCCGCCGTGGAGTCGGCGAAGGTTCTGCCCGTAGTGACAGAACAGGAGGTGACGGAAGTTAACGCCAGAGCGCGTAGGAATTCCGCCGTGGAGTCGGCGAAGGTTCTGCCCGTAGTGACAGAACAGGAGGAGACGGAAGTGAGCGCCAGAGCGCGTAGGAATTCCGCCGTGTAGTCGGCGAAGTTTTGGTCCGTAGGGACGGCTCGAACTACAGGCAAGAGCGTGGGTTTACCGCTATCGAGCGAGGACGCGTGGCAACAGCTGCGTGTGTGAAGCCGACGGATTTCCGGCGAAGAAGTTTGAAGCTTGGAGAGTGGCCATTTGAGGAGGCGAGGTTTCCTGGAAGAGAAACTTCGAGAGCTACGGAACGACAACAACGCCGGACTTTGAGTGAGTGATTCTCGGTAGAGTATCATTCAGACTTTTCTTCCAAGGACTTTGGACTGAATAGGTTTTCTATCTCTTTAGCCCTTAAGTGTCTTGGTTGTTCAATGCTTGCGACTGCATCGTAGTGCGTATTGTTGTCTGTGTCCGTTGTATTAAGTGTGGCTGATTGTGTGGTGTAGTACGTTAATTGATTGGTTTGATTGGTGACATATTGTATGCAACTATTGTGGAGTGTGCATTTTTTATGTATTGTTTTCGATCTGCCATTATTGAGAATATAATTTGTTCGTTTATCAACTCTCGGCTCCGACTTGTTCTTTGGGCCACGGCCGGCGTCCGCTGGCGCACCAAAAAGGACCACTTCAAAATTGTCCACGCTTTCGTGGTGCGGTTCGGGGGGCCGATACCTCGGCTCTTGGAATTAGCCCGGCGATTGCCTCCCTAATAAACGGGACAGGTGTGACAATTAATCTGGCGTCCGCGAGACAGGACCTTTTGGTGCACAGTGTGTCCAAAGTAGTGAGAAAGAGCCTCGAGTTGTTGATAGTGCTATCGGAACGATTTTGTGTGTTGTTCAGTGTTCTCGTTAACGAGTGCAGGGGAGTGTTCCGATAGACTGATCTAGGCAGATACTTTTTGCACGCGGCAAGGTTTTATTTGCGAGACACCATGGATCTCGAAAAGTTAGTTGCTCTTGGTGAAAAGATGGGTCTTTCTGGCGCCGAACTACGGAAGTGGGTCACCCAGAAGGAAAAAGAAGAAAAAGAGAGAGCCAAAGAAGAAAAAGCAGCCGAGCTGGAACGAGAGAGGTTGGCGGTCGAAAGAGCCAAAGCGGAAAAAGAAGCTGAGTTGGAGAGAGAAAGGTTGGCAGCCGAAAGGGCGAGAGAAGAAAGAGAAGCAAAAGAGCGACAGCTGAAAGAAGAAAGAGAGGCAAAAGAGCGACAACTGAAGGAAGAAAGAGAGCAGCAATTGAAGTTGGAGCTGGAGAGAGAGAGGTTGGCAGCTGAGAGAGCGAAGGAAGAAAGAGAGCAACAATTGAAGTTGGAGTTGGAGAGAGAAAAGCTGGCTGCCGAAAGGGCGAAAGAAGAAAGAGAGGAAAGGGAGCGGCAGCGGCAGCACGAGATGGAACTCGAGCGGCTCCGTTTGCAACAGCGAAGTGAAACTCCCGTCCAAGCTAGAGTTGAAAGCAGCGAACGGGAAGATCACGGCTTCCGCTTGAACCCAAGCAAGCTGCTCGTAGCGTTTGATGAAAGGAAGGACGACCTAGACGCGTACCTCCACAGATTTGAGACGATTGCGAGGAGCCAGAATTGGCCGGAACAGCAATGGGCAACTGCTTTGAGTACTTGCTTGAGTGGTGAAGCGCTCAGTGTGTACGGTAGGCTGACGCCGACCGATGCAGCCAACTATGCAAAGGTGAAAGCTGCTTTGCTGAAGCGATTTAGATTTACCGTAGAAGGTTTCCGGGACATATTTCGGACAGGAAAGCCAGCTGATGGTGAGACGGCTACGCAGTATGCTGCCCGACTTTGCCACTATTTCGACAGATGGATTGAACTTTCAGGGACAGCACAGGAGTACGATGAGCTTAGAGAGCTGCTAATTAGAGAACAATTTCTTACTAGTTGCCACCCAAGCCTGTCGCTGTATTTGAAAGAGAGGAAAGCTGAGTCATTTGAAGGAATGCTTGAATTGGCTGATCAATTCTTGGAAGCACAAGGTGGAACTAATTTGGCCAAGGTCAAGAAAGAGTGTCCCGATGATCGAAGAAATTGGCTCCCGAAGAAAAGAAGCGTGCACCAGAGAGCATTCCGCGATGTTTTCTGTGCAACCGAGTGGGTCATCGCGCAAAAAACTGTCGAACGATCTTTACGAGCCCTACGACAGTAAAATGTTTCAAGTGTGGTCAGACTGGGCACAAAGCAGATGCATGTCGAAACGGAGCGAGTCAAACTCACCAGGTATCCTGTGTGCAAGCAGCACCGAAATCCGATAATAATGCCGTCACCGACGGATTCATAGAGTTGAAGAATGAGAGAAAATTCCTATTGTGGGTGCTGTAATGTCAGAACAGCCAACCGGTGTTACGAAAGGTATGCCAGCGCTGCCTGGAAAAGTGGCGGACAAAAAGATTACGGTGTTAAGAGATACCGGCAGCTCCACTGTTATCGTGAGGAGAAATTTGGTACGGGAAAGTGAGTTGACAGGCAGAACGAAACCGGTTTGCCTAATTGACCGTACGGTTCGGATGCTTCCCGAAGCAGAAATTGAGGTTGAAACCCCGTACTTCAGCGGGAAGGTTACTGCTCTATGCATGACGACCCCCCTGTACGACCTTGTCATCGGAAACATCGCCGGGGCGCGAGGGCCGAATGATCCAGAATGTTTGGGAGAAGACCCGAAGATAGAGCCCTCGCCAACACAGCGGCCGCGAGATACAAGGGAGGAGCATCCCGTGACGGATCTCACTAGAGCCCAAGGTGAAGCTGCGGCGCAAGAGACAGCGAAGGAGAAGACGATCGTGTCGAATAAGTTCACGGGCCGAACAACCGGACGTACGTCGGCACGACCTCAACCGACTGACAGTGTAACGGAGACGGAGTTGGCCAGCCGGGCAAAATGTAGAGGCATTATCAAGCGGGCAAATAAACAGACAGGACCCGTCGAGTGTAATGACGCGTTAACGGTGTCGGAAGTGACAACGATGGCTGAGACGCCGGCTCAGATATCGTCGTTGGAAAGGGCTCGCCGAAAGGGAACGTGGAAAAACAAGAAGAAATCGAGCGAGCACCGCAAGAAAGGACGCAAGCGCAGCTCGAAACACACAGGATAGGTGCTGAGGTGGAATCGGAATCTGTTTGGCAGGGCTGAGTGACATATGTTGTGTTAATATTCTTGTTGTCCTGTGTCTCAAGTGTATGTCGAGCGAGTCAGTGTTCTGTGCGATGATGTGATGTATAGTGTTGTATAATTGTTGTAATGAGAGAACTTTGTACATTTGTATTACTGGGAATGTGTGGTGGAGTGTTGTACTCATGTGCCTGTGGTTATATTTCATGTGTTGTGGAATTGAACTACAATGTAAGATTGCATTGAGTGATATATTGTGAATGTGACGTGTCACGAGCGACGGATCGTGTTACAGTCTGTGAGAGTGTGTGGTGACTTTTCGCGCTCGTTTGTGTGGTTTTGAATATTATGAGATAATATTCTTAAAGTGGGGGGCAGTGTCACAGAACGAGCGCTAAAAAAAAAGAGCGCGCCGCCAAATCCTTGCGACAACGGGCGGCAGAAACGCCGCGAGGTAAAAAAGAAAAAAAAGAGAAAGCAAACATCCAAGGCTCCCGGGCGCGCGCTCTCCCCGCAGAAGCACGGCTTCGCAGACGAACCTCCTCACCCCACAGCGGCGGCCGGGCAAGAGCTAGAAATTTCCAGAACGAACGGGGCGGGGTCAGACCGAGTGAATCATGCGGCCGGAGAGGGCATTCCAACCGTCTCGCCCTCTTCCCAGCTTTCGCTGCGTATCGCGCCGACGAAAGGACGAGAAATTTCTGGAAGGTGGCGCGGAAGGTATTTAATCGAGCAGCCGAGACGAGAAAGCAGGAGGTGACGGAAGTTAACGCCAGAGTGCGTAGGAATTCCGCCGTGGAGTCGGCGAAGGTTCTGCCCGTAGTGACAGAACAGGAGGTGACGGAAGTTAACGCCAGAGCGCGTAGGAATTCCGCCGTGGAGTCGGCGAAGGTTCTGCCCGTAGTGACAGAACAGGAGGAGACGGAAGTGAGCGCCAGAGCGCGTAGGAATTCCGCCGTGTAGTCGGCGAAGTTTTGGTCCGTATAGGGACGGCTCGAACTACAGGCAAGAGCGTGGGTTTACCGCTATCGAGCGAGGACGCGTGGCAACAGCTGCGTGTGTGAAGCCGACGGATTTCCGGCGAAGAAGTTTGAAGCTTGGAGAGTGGCCATTTGAGGAGGCGAGGTTTCCTGGAAGAGAAACTTCGAGAGCTACGGAACGACAACAACGCCGGACTTTGAGTGAGTGATTCTCGGTAGAGTATCATTCAGACTTTTGTTCCAAGGACTTTGGACTGAATAGGTTTTCTATCTCTTTAGCCCTTAAGTGTCTTGGTTGTTCAATGCATGCGACTGCATCGTAGTGCGTATTGTTGTCTGTGTCCGTTGTATTAAGTGTGGCTGATTGTGTGGTGTAGTACGTTGATTGATTGGTTTGATTGGTGACATATTGTATGCAACTATTGTGGAGTGTGCATTTTTTATGTATTGTTTTCGATCTGCCATTATTGAGAATATAATTTGTTCGTTTATCAACTCTCGGCTCCGACTTGTTCTTTGGGACACGGCCGGCGTCCGCTGGCGCACCAAAAAGGACCACTTCAAAATTGTCCACGCTTTCGTGGTGCGGTTCGGGGGGCCGATACCTCGGCTCTTGGAATTAGCCCGGCGATTGCCTCCCTAATAAACGGGACAGGTGTGACACCGGTCGACCCCTAAGTACGAATATAAACTCCGTCCACAAGGCCGTACAGTGTGAATAATGTGTGCGCTTCAGTCTTCTAAAGAAAGTACTGCACACACACACAAATTATGTGAGTATGGTGATCACCAAGCTATATTTTTGATGTACCCGAGCCCCACGAGATACACAGGACGCGTCAGAACTTTTTGACGAAGTGATGGTGTGTACTGAACACTTCAAGCACCTTTCGCTTCGCTATGCTTCAAAAGCGGCCCAAACACAGGCTTTAACTGCCTCGAATAAGGACTGGTGAGAGTGACGCTTAGGCGCGTGCAATCAACAGTACGAGATAAATTGTTTTAGCAGAAACAAACAAGACACGAAAAAAGAAACGCCGGGCCTGCTCGGAGCGCAGCACTGTCACTGGAAAAATTCGAAAAAAATGAGAATTTTCTAGAGGCCGGTGTGAACTCTCTTGGGATTACAAAGTACGCTTACAAGGTTCCCACTTTATATATATATATATATATATATATATATATATATATATATATATATATATATATATATATCATCATCATCATCAGCCTGGCTACGTCCACTGCAGGACAAAGGCCTCTCCCATGTTCCGCCAGTTAACCCGGTCCTGTGTTTGCTGCTGCCAATTTATACCCGCACACTTCTTAATTTCATCTGCCCACCTAACCTTCTGTCTCCCCCTAACCCGCTTTCCTTCTCTGGGAATCCAGTTCGTTACTCTTAATGACCAGCGGTTATCCTGTCTACGCGCTACATGCCCGGCCCATGTCCATTTCCTCTTCTTTATTTCAACTATGATATCCTTAACCCCCGTTTGTCCCCTAATCCACTCCGCTCTCTTCTTGTCTCTCAAGGTTACACCTACCATTTTTCTTTCCATTGCTCGCTGCGTCGTCCTCAATTTAAGCTGAACCCTCTTTGTAAGTCTCCAGGTTTCTGCTCCGTAGCTAAGTACTGGCAAGATACAGCTGTTATATACCTTCCTCTTGAGGGATAGTGGCAATCTACCTGTCATAATTTTAGAGTGCTTGACGGATGTGCTCCACCCCATTCTTATTCTTCTAGTTACTTCAATCTCGTGGTTCGGCTCAGCGGTTATTACCTGCCCTAAGTAGACATAGTCTTTTACAACTTCAAGTGCACTATTACCTATCTCGAAGCACTGCTCCTTTCCGAGGTTGTTGTACATTACTTTCGTTTTCTGGAGATTAATTTTAAGACCCACCTTTCTGCTCTCCCTGTTCAACTCCGTAATCATTAGTTGCAATTCGTCCCCTGAGTTACTCAGCAATGCAATGTCATCGGCGAAGCGCAGGTTACTAAGGTAATCTCCATTAACTCTTATCCCTAACTGCTCCCATTGTAGGCTTCTGAAAACCTCCTGTAAGCACGCAGTAAATAGCATTAGGGATATAGTGTCCCCCTGCCCTACACCCTTCTTGATTGGTACTCTCTTGCTTTCTTTATGAAGCACTATGGTAGCAGTTGATCCCCTGTAGATTTCTTCCAGAATGTTTATATATACTTCATCTACGCCCCGATTCCGCAGTGTCTGCATGACGGCTGATATTTCTACTGAATCAAACGCCTTCTCGTAATCTATGAAGGCTATGTATAGTGGTTGGTTATACTCTGAGGATTTCTCTATTACCTGGTTGATAATAGGAATGTGGTCAATTGTTGAGTAGCCTGTTTGAAACCCTGCTTGTTCCTTTGGTTGATTGAATTCTAATGTTTTCTTTACTCAGTTAGCAAATACCTTTGTAAATAGCTTGTATACTACAGAGAGCAAGCTGATCGGCCTGTAATTCTTCAAGTCCTTGTCATCTCCTTTCTTATGTATTAAGATGATGTTAGCGTTCTTCCAAGACTATATATATATATATATATATATATATATATGTATGTGTGTGTGTGTGTGTGTGTGTGTGTGTGTGTGTGTGTGTGTGTGTGTGTGTGTGTGTGTGTGTGTGTGTGTGTGTGTGTGTGTGTGTGTGTGTGACGTATGAAGGCATGGTAGAAGCCGAGGAGGAAGAAGTCAGAATAGAATAAACTTGGCATATGAGCCACGCCACGTCTGCCATTCATCATTGCGTCACACGAGTCGACAGGATGAAGACCTGGCGGCCACTTCATCAACCAGCCACCATCTCCGAACGTCTCAGCAAGACGCAGTGACCGAACGTGGATCATGTAAGTACATCCCAACACTACATCAAGACCACCAAGCATCATGACAGCAGCATCAGCCGACCTTGACATCCCTAAGTACACCGGATCAGCGGACGACGGATCCGTACAGGACTGGTTCAACCTGTTCGAGCTCCATGCCGCCGCTGCATCATTGTCGGAACGGGAGATGATCACGAACTTCACTGACTACATCTCCGGTGAGGCATTTAAGTTTTACCTCATCCACATCTTTGAAAACGACGAGTGATGGTGAAAAATCAAAGAGGAGATGATTACCCGTTTTAACGACTATGACCAAGACCTGCTCAATGCCAACCATCTAGAGACAACAGCGCACTATCGTCCATTCCTTAAGCAGTCCTCAACCATTCGAAAGCCCAGCGCGAATCGACAACTGCCTCAAGACGAAGTGGCACATGAGTTTACTTACAGAAGGCAATGCGTATATTGGGAAAAACCTAACCGTCAAGCGCGCCTCCCTTCTGCGCGAAAGTCCGCATTTCCGAAGTCATCGCTTCAGCATATGACCCGAGACGTTGCTCAACCACCTGATGCCCTTCACTCTTCGTCTCGCATACATGGTCCACCACCTGGGTTTTCATCACGCGGTGTTTCAAGCGCTCCTATCGTTCACCGTTCGCCTACTAGGCACGCCGCGACCTCGGTAGACGACCTAACGCTTCACGAAAATACCCTGTCAAGCCATGCTCTTTCCGGACATGTTCATTCATCACTGTGCGGTGCGCACACACCGGACAGTCGAAGCAAAGCAGAAGGCTCAGACGCATCGAACGTCGCAAGCTACCAGGCGCATGAACCCCTCGCAGTGAACTGCGAAGAAGCCCCTGAAGAGCTTCGTGTCGTATCTGCGGCACCACAGACTTGCCAAAAACTGCAGTTAGAACCTAGTAAATGCTCGTCACCTGTGGTATCCCCATACAGTGCTTACAGCTCCAAGAACCAAAAAAAGACAGAAGTAACACATACACCAAATCTCGCACGCAGCTGTCTGTCCGAAGCGTCCATACTGGAACACCTTACCGAAGTCTTCGAAGAGCATAATGATGGCACATTATCAATGCCCGTTAAGCAAGACACCAGCTCACCATGCATCAGCTTTCTACAGGACGCGTCAAACCTCGAAGGAAATGAATGCCCGATTGCAGAAGGGGCGCCACTACAGTCATCTCCTGAGCAGCACCAGCAAAGCAAGCAAAACGAAGTTCACAAACTCAGAAAACAACAAGAGAGACTACAATGAGGGCATCGGCGAATGCCAAATTCAATGGAAGCGCGTTCACCAGTTGGAGAACATCGAAAAAATATATAGGATCTCCAAACCAACAAGGCGTCAGACACTTTCGGACAAAGAAAAGTCTCCAAAAACGCTCCCAGCGCCTGCTATTCCGCCGACTGCAACACCACAGAAAGCGCCGAGAAAGACGCTGAAGCACTGCTTGCAAACCGCAAGCACTCAGGCACTTCACCACAGTCTGTCGAGAAACACGCAAGCAAGAAGCATCGGGATTGCACCATTCACGGCGAAAAATACAACCCCGACGACATCCGAGCTGCCGATGCACCAAGGCGTTCCAACCTTGGTCAGACCGAACAAGAGTTCTAGCAGTGCTGTCAGTATCCACGTGTATCCCGCTCTGTCCGGAACGCAACAGTCAGCCTCGCCCACCAGAGTTGTTATAGAGTTCACCGGACTGCTCCCTCGGGCTTGAAGATTTAAAGAGACTGTGGAACTCCGTCGGGACGTGATACTGCGAATTTGGACATTGTCTGTTTATTGGCTTCATCAATTTTTTGTAGGTTGTAAACGGTGCCATCTTTCGGGGGGAGGGGGAATCATGTGACGTATGAAGGCATGGTAGAAGCCGAGGAGGAAAAAGTCAGAATAGAATAAACATGGCATATGAGCCACGCCACGTCTGCCATTCATCATAGCGTCATATATATATATATATATATATATATATATATATATATATATATATATATATATATATATATATATATATATATTTGAGGAACGTAGTGTATACATAGAGCTTGTTTTTATCGTGTTTTACACAAAATAATGAGATCTAACAGAAGACAATAATGCCAAGGAATATATAGTGGAATATACTGGACCAAGTTGTACTTTAAATATGCCGAAAAAAAGTGGGTTAAAAGATCATCTCCGTGGGCAGGAACCAAACCTGCGACGTTCGAATAACGCGTTCGATGCTCTACCACTGTGCTACCACGCAACTATAACCCCCAACCACTTTATTGGGTTTTACATGTGAATTTAAACGTAAGAGTGTCAGTCAGCGCCATCAGGAGTCATGGACACGTGTGTGGAGCACTCTTTTGAGCCTCTTTGGCGTCACGTAGCACGTGAATTCATTACGAGCGCGCACCTGACCAATAGTTTCTCATATACAGTTTGAAAGCACCAAGCCTGCCGCTTCTAGACCCTCGCTAGTGAATTAAGGAAAGAAGTGTATACCTAAGGGCTTGTTTTTTGTGTTTTACACATTAATATTGAGGTCGAACAGACACTGTAGCCAAGAAATGCATTGGGAAAGATATTGGACAGAATTCTAATGTTAAATGAAGAAAGAAAAGTGGAAGAAAAGATAACTTGCCCTGGGCAGGAGCCGAACCTGAGACCTTGGAATAACGCGCTCGAAGTTCAACTCTGAGCTACCATGGCAGCTACAACCCCGGTAACTTTAGTTGGTTTTATATATTAATTTAAACGTAGGAGTGTCAGTCAGCGCCACCAGGAGCCATGGACACGTGTGTGGAGCACTCTTTTGAGCCTCTTTGGCGTCACGTATCATGTGAACTTATTGCGAGCGGGACTGACCAATTGTATCTCGTATACACCCGCTTTTATTTCTCCATATTTACATTGCAATTTGGTGTAATATCTTCCCCTATAACCGAGCGAGTTAACGTATAAACAGTTGTTAATATACAAGAGGCGTTAGCCGCAAAAAGCTGGTTCAGTCAGGAACACGGCAAGCACGAGCCACACGGACGTCAACGTCTTCTTTCACGCTGGCACAGAGCTGGCGCCATGGCACTATGCTCCGGTACAATAATTATATATATTTATTTTTTGCACAAAACGCACGTACAATGCGCATTTGATGAGGTGTAGGCATCAGGAGTGAAACTTCACTCTGTATCACTGGAATGTGCTTAATTTACCACCTGGACCCAAAAACTTTAGCTTTATTTTATGTTGTGTGGCCACTCGTCTTTGTGTGCTTTTTTATATTTTTTGCACAAAATGCACGTGCCATGCATAGGTGGAAGTCCGCACATGGACATGTGGTCTTTTTACAACTTATCACTATGGACCAATCATCAGTATATCATGTGTTGTTTGAGCACTGGTTCATTTGTGCATTTTTTTCTTTTTCATTCTCTCTCTTTCTTTCTCCCAGCTGGTCTATGTGTGCACTTCTTTCTCTCTTTTTTTCTCTCTCTCTCTTTCGTTCTCCCGGCTGGATGATGGCATGAAAGCACATCGCAGCCTACTAAATTTTTGTCTGATGAAGATCGGTCTCTGATCGAAACGTCACCATTAAGCAGTTTTTTAGTAGTGTATACCTATTTTCGTCTCTCCCTTTTTCTTTCTCATATATATATATATATATATATATATATATATATATATATATATATATATATATATATGGCCCCGCCGTGGTGCTCTAGTGGCTAAGGGACTCGGCTGCTGACCCACAGGTCACGGGATCGAATCCCGGCTGCGGCGGCTTCGTTTTCAATGGAGGCGGAAATGTTGTAGGCCCATGTGCTCAGATTTGGGCGCACGTTAAAGAACCCCAGGTGGTCAAAATTTCTGGAGCCCTCCACTCACTACGGCGTCTCTCATATTCATATAGTGGTTCCGGGACGTTAAACCCCATATATATATATATAATATATATATATATATATATATATATATATATATATATAGAGAGAGAGAGAGAGAGAGAGAGAGAGAAATTGAAGGGAAGGCACGACAGGTCCGGGTATTTTCTATATTGAATGAGCTCGCAGATAGCCCATTTGAAAAGGAAATTGTATTTACTAACGTTTCGTCCGTGGCACGGCCTTCGTCAGAGTAAGTAGGTATGATACAATGCAGCCGCTTTTAGACGCTCACGTGATGAACTCTCGGTACAGCAGCCAGCTGGCGTTGTGTTAGTCAGTTCGTTCCTCTCGTGGTTGTGCCCCTGTTCCGGAGTCCGTAGCGTGGTTGAGACGGCGAAAGTGATGCAACGACCGCAGGCGGCAGTAGGCGAGACGTAGGCTGTGTAGATTGCGACTTGTAGGCGCG
Organism: Rhipicephalus annulatus; assembly: GCA_013436015.1. NCBI lineage: Eukaryota > Metazoa > Arthropoda > Arachnida > Ixodida > Ixodidae > Rhipicephalus > Rhipicephalus annulatus. The sequence goes on from WOVY01006462.1 coordinate 66,746, forward strand.
CCTACATGTAGGCGCGCGATGCTTTCGAGGTGACGTTCTCTGCTACGGAAGGCTTGCTTGTCATGGTGAAGGTTGCTGTCGGCGCGGTGTTGTTTCTTGAGTTCGGCTGTGCTGTAGGATGACTGGGTGCTGAAGGTCGCCCAGCTCGATCCACTCGATGCGGAGAGTCGGCATTCGTTGATGAATCGCACCAGGCAGCTGATGTCGCATCCACCGGTCTCCTGAAGCACAGGTGGTGGATGTGGCTTGCAAGCAATGACACACCCTCGAAGCTCATATGAATGCCGTCTGCTGCGAAGACATGTGTGGGTGGTAACCATTCGATTTCATGATCGAGGTAGCAAACTAGCCGGGAATAGCGGCAAAAATTCCGAAGCATGTTGTTGAACACTGATGCTTCTCTGTTGTTGCGTCGGACAAATATCATGTTACGGTTCCTTTGTCGACGGTTTCCACTTCTAGGCAGTATCAGCGTGGCGTAAATTCGCCGAATTTCAGGGCGGTTTTTCGCAATGCTTTCAAGTAGATCGCGGTATTTTGCAAACGGCTCGTGTCCCGAACACGAAGCCACATCGACCGTCCCAACATGAAGAATATTCTTCATGTTGGGACGGTGGCATAAGCACCATATTCATTATTAAATAAGAAATTTTTACTAAACTACAGAAAATAAGGAAAAAAGAATTCTCTCAGTGACGGCCAAGGCTTCGTGAGGCAAAGACGATGAACACGGCTGAACATGTGGGGCGATGTCGTGTCCCCCCGTTAAATTTCTATTCACATAGGGCTGGTCTGGCGATATCACCGCTATGCAACTTTTGTTCAGAATTGGAAACAATAGAGCACTATTTTTTGTCATGTCGCCGATACAAATTGTTCAGGAAAACACTCTTAGTCCTCCCATTCGCTAGCCTGGGGCTGAATTTCACTATAGAAAACATACTTTCCTTCGGTGCTTACGATCTGGGCTTCAGCCACGAGAACGTTTTCTATACAGTTTCAAAGTACATAAACGAAAGTAAAAGAATTAAGCTTTTAATTGCGTGATTATTATTTGTGCAAAAAAATTTCCACATACACAAGAGCATTGTTTAACCATGCTGATTCCTATTCAATGTAATGAATAATTGTCTTACCTGAACGAGTGACAAACAACTGTTGCACTACTTTCATTCTGCCTAGGGTGTCTGTTCTTTTTTCTTTCTTTTTTTCTGGTGGGTGGTTTCGATATTGGAAAAAAAATTTTACTGCATTAACTCTTCGATTTTTGGCTGATCCCCCTGAGTGGGTACAAGCCACGGCTGTGGAATCATCATCATAATGTGGGGCGCGAGGAACAAGGCCACGTAGCGCGCGTTCAAGGCGTCTGGGGAGCCAATCAGAAAACGAGTCGTCAGCGCTGACTGCGACAACGAAACCAGGCTACATACCACAGCAGCTCTCAGTTACCATTCCATCCCTTAAAAGAAGACGGTAGCGGGAGTGCTTCAGGCAAGATGGCGTGTCGGATGACGAGTACGCGATGGCGGAGCAGACCTAAGACGCCACGGGAGGACGACATCGACGGGCGCTGCAAGTCTTGGCAGGCCATGGCCAAACAGATTGCTACACGGCGGCCACCAAAAAGACAACCAAGCGCGACAACATCCAGGCCAACATCGGAGGAGCCAATGCGATGTGGAAGTCTCGCGCAAGATGTCCCCGTGAAGCAGGTTAGCCCCGTTGTCAATGCTAATAAAACGAATCACTCACATATGATGCGGTTGTGCCAACTTTTGAATCAGTGAGCCTTGAGAAAGCAGACATCCTACGATTCAATGTTTAAGCAACGCATAAGTAATGTTTATTCAAGCTTCGCTGCTGGTTTGAACCGCAGCGACCAATATTGCATGTCATATGTTTTTTTTTCTAAAACTTTTGTCTTCATCGCTTTTGCATATATTGTGGTGGCATTGGTAATTAATAAATATACCTTCTTAACACCATGCAGGAACTCGTGTAAAGAGTGCATGACTACGCCTCGTTCAGCAAGCGCCGTGCTCCTGTTTACTACCAAGTGTTTGGTTGTGCCTACATCGAGCCTGCACGATCCACAGCAGCCGCAATTACCAAAGGAAGAGTTGGAAGGAGGAAGTAGTTCCAGTGATATAACTGTCGTTGCAAGCGAATGAATAAATAGAGAGAAAGAGAGGACAAACTCTTCGTCCCAAGTTTCGTTAAGCACTGTCCTCTCTTCCTTTCTGTCTATTCGTGCGTTTGAACTGACAGTTATACCATGCATATCTAACTAGCCCAACTTTCGATTCTGTAGTATTTCCAGTGAACTCACTTTCACCGCCTCCACAGGGCAGTTGTCAAGACGAGGACTCACTCGCTTGACAGGAAATCCTATATGCTTCGCCAAACGGTCCACCAAATATGCCTTCTGTAGCCTGTTCTTCAGCGATGTCATGTTCTGAACCATTTGTATGGCCATAATATAGAAAAGGCCTGGCTATAGTGTTTTGGAATATTGTTAATAAAGCCCTATTGAAGCGTCATTTTCGTCCTATTATATTGAGTCATAAATGAAACTTCGTTTGTGTTTTGTTGGTGCATTACTTACAAGGTGAAGAGTTCAGTGCAAATTGGGGTTGACCACAGAGAGATGACACAATATCAGTGCTTGCGTCAGTCCTTTGCAGCCCGTTCTTAATTTCTGCAAAAGTCTACACCTTAAAATATTAAAGCAGTGTTCACGTGAAGTTTCCTGTACATATCTTAATGATAGGTCGCTGTAGCACAGTGGAATATTCGGTGCCTCTGGAAGTGACCTATTCCCACGTTGTGCTGTATTTAAAGCAGGCCAAAAAAATTTTGCTGTTACTCTGATGCAAATAAAGTAGCACCTTAAATACAAGAAGTGCAAAAAAAGTAATTTTGTGGCCCTAAGCCTCATTAGGATTTGAATGCGAAAGGAATAATGTGCTACTTGTCCATACATTTCAAATGCTTGGGCCATGACGCCTTTTCGAATTTGTTATCCACCCACTACGTGGCCTTAAGGAAACAGGCGCAGTAGCGTGTTCTTCTTTTGTAGTGGATTACTGGCTTTAAACGACGAAGTCATCATGATAATCGCATGTTTTCACGCCTGATTGCAATGGATGCTTGTAACATAGAGGTTCCTAAAGTTAACTAGTAGAGATTCTGGCACTGTGATCGTTCAGCGGCCATGAGACTCATGGGTAGTACACGGATTTGCCTAGTCATCGTACCTGAGCACGGCGAATCTCACTTGTGGCTTCATTAAAACCGGAATACTAGTTCTCTTCAAAAATAACCCATGTATGAGGTATGGGTGATGCGTTTTTGCAAATGGTTATGCCTGAATGGACATTCTTTTCAATTTTTCCCTTCAACCATTTTCACTTTTCCAGCCCTTGTGGAACTGCGTTTCGTAATTACGGTCCCCTATAGCTTAGGTGAGTTTGAGATCATTGTACTCTCACTCTAAAGCATTGAAAAGGGTAGCGCTTGTGGACACGGACAGACAGAAGTCGCACGGACACGCAAGCGGAAGCACTTTATTTCCTTTAAGTCGCTTCACCAGGGCTCCTGCTAAGCTGTGTAGTGAAATGCACCTGACATTCTTTCATATATGAGAACGGACCCCTCAACAGCCTCTGAATATACAAAAAACGAGCACGTTATACTCTCCTGGCGTTTCAGCGTGCTTCATGGCGGGAGAAGTGGTATTCACGTGACATATATGTGGCAAAAACTGTCTATTAGTCCCAATAGGACGAATAACATATGCGGATTATCTCCTCATTTCTTTGCCGCACAATCACCAAAACGTTCTGAATTCCTTGTCTCGCAAGAACGTCGCAGTGAGAATTTACACATGAGAGGCGCAGCAGTGGAAACACGACGACCTGATTCCATACACTGCTGGTTGCAGCTGCCACAGGTTATCGCAGTCGCTCGAAGAAGCACCTCCACGAATAAAGCACTTAAGAAGAACGCATGCGTAACAGACGACATGGCGATGCGTGTCGTTCGATGCGAAGTGCGATACAGGCGCGCGGCGTTGTCTTCTTGAGTAACCTCAAAGCGATTTTCAATATTGGTTCGATGGAGCCAGTAATACAGAATACTGAAGCTCTACGCACACTGTTTGTTGATTACGCTGCATTTTGGCAGTTCCACAATAACTATTTATTTATACCCGGTAAGTAAATGATATTTTTTGCGAAAATTTAAAGACTTTATTTTAGTATTGCATATGTTGTGTTAATAAAATTAGGTGATGCGTTGTGTTACACCAACAGAAAAGGGCTAGTTAAAACGAGTCAAGGTAGCAGCATAGCTGTATAGTCATAAATGGTAGTTGTCTTCAGGCTCTAAAACTCCTTAGGTAGCCTACCGAAAGTGTTGATCGGAGCGACAGGGGTACGTAGTAAATAGGGTGCGCTGCTTTAGATTTCAAGAATGAACTATGAAGACTGTCTTTGGAGTTACTTGTTGGGTCCATTGTTCACATTTCAGATTAAACCCAAACGTGAGCAGAAACTGTGGAACACAGTTTACAAACTAAGCCATGTTTGGCTGCTAACCGAAGGGCTATTGACCTTCCAGTCCGAGTGAATTAGCTACTCTATGTTGCAATTGAACACAAGAAAAGTGATGCTGTGAAGAACACGACCCGAAGTCGTCGAACGAGCGTGTGTTGAACACGAAAAAAAAAGAATGATTTCGATTTGTATAACACAATTCAATATCATATTTTTGAACAACTTACCACAATTCTGGCGCAAATTTCTGTGAGCAAGTTGGCTTCACAGTACTGCTTCTCGTTAATAACACGCATGGATTGTTCCTTCATTTTCTTTAAATTAAATTTTACCGTAGTTAGCTGTTAGGGGGGCGGGTTAAAGTCAGGGATGGGTTATACGCTTGAAAATACGGTATCGATGTAAACAGCCTCAGCTTTGTGCGTAGCTCCGCGTATTCCTCGATTGCCGGAGCCTCTATCGCCGGTCGACCCCTAAGTACGAATATAAACTCCGTCCACAAGGCCGTACAGTGTGATTAATGTGTGCGCTTCCGTCTTCTAAAGAAAGTACTGCACACACACACAAATTATGTGAGTATGGTGATCACCAAGCTATATTTTTGTTACCCGAGCCCCACGAGATACACAGGACGCGTCAGAACTTTTTGACCAAATGATGGTGTGTACTGAACACTTCAAGCACCTTTCGCTTCGCTATGCTTCAAAAGCGGCCCAAACACAGGCTTCAACTGCCTCGAATAAGGACTGGGGAGAGTGACGCTTAGGCGCGTGCAATCAACAGTACGAGATAAATTGTTTTAGCATAAACAAACAAGACACGAAAAAAGAAATGCCGGGCTTGCTCGGAGCGCGGCACAGTCACTGAAAAAATTAAAAAAATGAGTATTTTCTAGAAGCTGGTGTGAACTCTCTTAGGATTACAAAGTACGCTTGCAAGGTTCCCGCTATATATATATATATATATATATATATATATATATAAGACATAAATTGTAATTTTGTCAAGAATAGAGGCACCCTTACGCCATTATTCGCTTTTTCTGTGAACGAGCGAGGTACCCGCTACCCGTTTACAAATCATTAGTGCACTTTAATTTGTTCATACTGTGATTGATGACAATTAAACCTTACAGTATTGCCCTCTTTAATGCGTTGGAACTTGGGAGCATTCAATGACCTACTTGTTAGGCCATGCGTAATGTGCGACACTTGGCTGTTGTCCGTACTCTTTTACCACGCTAAATTGCATGTTAAAGTGGGTCCTTCCCGACAAGAAGCTTTTGTAGGGTCTTTTAGGAAAGAAGTTTCTGCAGCTTGCACGGGTCACGTGCGTCTGAGGAATGCTTTATTGAACGATAGCGTGCTTTTATATACATTTTATTTCGATGGGCGTTGCCGCCAACCAGGCAGGTGAGTGCATGCATGTCTGTCACATCTCCCTTTTAAACAAAACCAAATATACAGTTCCGCCAATGGATATCTTTGCGGTGGCCGTCGGTTGCGTTCGCTTCTGCGTAGTTGCGGTTCGGCGGGGCCCGAGTCGGCTTGATGTTCTAGTGTAGGGGGCACCAGTGGAGCCGGGGCCAGGCGAAGATGTTTTCTGGTGACCTGCAACTGGAGCCCATCATCTGTCTCGACAATATAGGCTCTCGGACTGTACGCAGGATTGACAACCGTAGCAGGGGACCAGGTCTTTGAAGGCACGTTGTACACTGTGACGCGGAAGCCATCAGGAAGTCCTGGTAGCGGCCTTGTACCCCTGTTGCAGAAGGAACGTTGTCGACTTTTGATACTGTGGAACCGCCGTTGAACCTCCTCCAAGAGTATGGTTCGCGGTCGCAGGTGGGTTTCTGTGACTGGCAGCAGCGTCCTCGCATGTCGGCCCACGAGTCATTGCAGTGCAGGTTTTAAATTGGAATCGTGAGGCGTGTTTCTCCACTGAAGCAAGGCAGCACAAAAATTCACTAAGGCGTACCGATACCTCTTCAGCAATTTTTTGGCTTCTTGTACTGCACGTCCAGCCATTCTGTTTGAGCGAGGGTGATAGGGACTGGAGCGAATATGATGCAAGCCAATCTTGCCGACAAATTCACGAAACTTCTGGCTCCTGAATGGTGGTCCAATATTTGTGCATAGGCACTGCAGGAAGCCATCAGTGGTGAATACGTCTGAGAAATCAGCAATCACCTTGTCGGCTGTCATCATCACAGGCCTGATTTCAAATAAGAAAGAATAATAGTCAATAACTACCAAGTATTCCGTGCCATTGTTATAGTATTTGTCGGCTTCCTCAACTTCTCGGGGAAGGCTTGGAATTTCATGGCTGATCAATGGCAAGCACAGATTTCGTGCCTTGTGCTTTTTGCAGGTACCACAGTGCCGAAAAACTTCTATATCACTTTTGATTGAAGGCTAATAGAGTACAGTTCGGGCACCTGCTTTTATTTTTTCCACTCCCCCATGCGCCGAATGAAGAGAGGTAAGGAGAATTTCACTGCGCATCTTGGCAGGAATGAATGAACACTGGGCCAACTTGCGTTGCAGCTTATCTCGCAAGCTCCAGTAGCACTGTATCTCGCTGCTGACGTCAGCTTTGCTCTCCGGCCACTGACTGCTTGCGTACTGCCGAAGTTTTACCACCACAGGATCCTGATCGGTCTCTTGCAGAACTTGGCTCAGCCGTTTGTCTGAAACATGCAGGCAGGCAATGGTGTTCAACTGATAATTCAGGCACTGTTCTTGTAATATAGCTTTACTTGGCGCCCGCGATATAGCGTCAGCGACGAACGGCTGTTTTGCAGGTTTGTGTTTAACGACTATTGGGTACCTTTGCAAGCTGAGCCGCATGCGCTGAAGCCTCAGAGTACATTGGCATAATGGCTTCTTGAGAATCATTTTTAGTGGCTTGTGATCATATTCTACCACAACTTCTGACTGCTGATAAGATAGTCACGAAATCTTTCACAGCCTAGTAACAATTGCCAGCATTCTTTTTTTATCTGGGCATACCTTTTAAATTTGCTGTTTCTGTTCAGAAACGTGGCAAATATGCTAGTGGATGCCCGTTTTATATGATAACTACGCTAATTCCGTTCTGATTGGAATCTACTGACAACCTAATTAGTGTCCCCTTCTCGTAGTAACTTAGTACAGGGGCTGCGGCAAGCGCTTCCTTCAGAGCCTTGAAGCTTGCGTCTTGGCGTCTTCCCAAAGCCACGAGGCATTCTTTTCTAGCAGTTCTCGAAGTGGTGCTGTTTGGTCTGACAGATAAAGCGAGAGAAAATTTACCATGCCCAGAAACGTCTGCAGCTCTGTCTGGTTGAATGGCGTCTTGCAAGAAGTCTTCTAGCCGTTGTGGATCCAGGCTCAGGCTGTGGTGCGTCAGAACGTTTCCCAAGTACTGCATGGAATTCTGCAAAAAATGGCCTTTGTTTTTGTTCAATATCAGTTAGTACTCTTGACAGCGTCGTAGGACGTGTTGAAGGTTTGCATCATGCTGCTCTCTTGATCGGCTCCACACTAGAATGTCGTCCATGATAACCTCTGCGCCTTCGAGGCTTTCTATAGCACTCGGTGCATGGCTCGCAGAAATATTTGCGGCGCTGACGAGATCCCGAACGGCATCCGTAAAAACTTATAACGGCCGTTTAGAGTGCACATAGTGCAAACCTTGGAGCTTTCCTTTATATAGCTTGACTCGCTAGAAACCGGAGGCTGCGTTCAAAGTTTTAAAGGGGTGCGCCCCACTGACCGAAGGTGCAATGTCTTCCAATGTTGGCATTGGATAATGCTCGCGAAGCAAAGACGCATGTCTGTCACAGTTTCGAGCACCAGCATGAATTTGTGGTAGATATTAAGCTGCAGTCGGGAGGACCCAGATCAATGCCACTTAGAAGATTCCCTATCGGAAAAAAACGAATGGTGGGCATGGTGTAAACCACCGCCCACCATTACAGTGGATTAATGTAGTGGGTGAATGGTGGGAGACGCCCACCATGGTGCATGGTGCGATATGGTGGGTGCTGCAGTGCTGGCAACGCTTGAGCGCGAAATGGCGTCAGAATCACCCTGTCGAGCTGCCACAAAAAATAAAAAAGAATTCTATAAAAATGGTATAAAATAACACCCGTCCCCAAAAACAACAAGGCGCCACGAAGGATCGAACGTGCAACATGCCGATTCCCATTCGGAGACACAAACGTCTGCGCCATACCAACTTTTTTTTCATGGTATTTAATAAAATACTTGCGCAATAAAGACAAAATCAAGCGAACAAAAGTACAATCAAATCGCCAAAGTAAGCGCTCAAGCGTTACTCATAAACACTAAATGGTTAACACAGCGTCAGTTCCTCACATGAAGAGTTCTTCACATCGGGTTATACAAACAAAAAAGGAGGGAGGTCAAACAGTTCTCTAGCCCCGCCACGGTGGTCTAGTGGCTAAGGTACTCGGCTGCTGACCCGCAGGTCGCGGGTTCGTATCCCGGCTGTGGCGGCTGCATTTCCGATGGAGGCGGAAATGTTGTAGGCCCGTGTACTCAGATTTGGGTGCACGTTAAAGAACCCCAGGTGGTCAAAATTTCCGGAGCCCTCCACTACGGCGTCTCTCATAATCAAATGGTGGTTTTGGGACGTTAAACCCCACATATCAATCAATCAACAGTTCTCTAATACGGAAGTACCAGTTCGGTCTAAAGTCTAGCTCGTCGTAAATGTTTTTAGGTGGATAGCCATTTGAATGAAGTGTGCCTTTGAAGAGGTGGTGGGCTCTGCATTGCAATCTTGCATTCCTGTCTTCCACAAGCTGTGCATACCCATGAGGAAAAACATATATGGTCCTTCATCAAGCGCTGCTGGCAGAAGATAACGTGAAGTCGATCCCCGCATTGACTGTCGCTGTCGTGAATCATCGCTGAGTGTCCGTCAATAAACCGCATAACAATATATATATATATATATATATATATATATATATATATATATATATATATATATATATATATATATATATATATATATATATATGTGGCAGGCGCCGCCTTGGCAGAGTATGACTTCTATCTTGCGCTGCTGTAGTGAATTGAGATCGATTATGCAAAATTTTTAATATCCATTTTAGGGCCAAGTGCGTTTCGTTTCGTCACAGAAGGCACTCCAAAAAGATCGATCCAGCTGTACATGTTGCGCGCTAGTTTTTTCCGGCGCTGAAGGAAGCCGGCACAATGTGAAATAAAACCCCGTGTCCGTGTTCATGCGCTTCAACACTGCACCGATCTCGAGCATGCTTCGAGCGAAAGAACAGAGCTTGCGGACTACGCCGAAACGAGCGGCAACAGTTTCGGGCATCGGCTTCGCATTGTAAGCAATTTTGGCAGTCGCGCGCGGCAAGAAAGCGCCGTCCCTTTCACAATCGATAGGTTGACGGTTGCACGCCTCCTACCATGGCGATTGTTATAGCGCGAGAACCGAACGACGATAAAGAGACAAGAAGAACATGAAAGACACGTGTCCTTCATGTCTCTTTGTCGTCGTTCTGTTTTCGTGCTATAAATATCGTCATGTCCTACCAAGTAGCCCAAGCTGCCACACTCCTACCATGGACTACGCCTGATGTCAACCGTGACCAAAAAATCAGGAGTTATTGCTTACCATTGACCCAAGGTGGTCAGAGAGTCCATGCGTCTATATAGTGCATTGTAACGTGACAGCGTTAAAAAGCTTGTTTCTCAGAAATTCAGGTATCGGTATCGTTGGTTGGGAGCGAAAAATAATCTTATGCTTAACAGAAAAACTAAGAACGATGCAAATAAAATAAATATAATAATGATAAAATTTTAGGCCAGAGTTGACATTGAAGCCGGAGCGTTTGCGTGGCAAGTGGATGTTCTAGCACACGGCCACGTGCCTGCTTGTGAATTCATATTGAGTACTCTAAATCGTTAACCACTTTTTCTAAACCCAAAATAACTTCCCCTGCTTGCAAATGCAATTAAAGTAACTTTCATATACTTTACATACACACGCAGCCTGTACACATGCTTTACAATAAAACATAAAATATTGCAGTAATAATGAGTGGTACAATCACCCATTCAATCAGGCGCGAGAACATGAGTTTATCATAATGACTTCTTCGTTTAATTAAAGCCAGTGACCCACTACTAAAGGCACACAAGCTACTGCGCCTGTTTTCTTAAAGCCATGGACGTAGTGGTTGCTTAACAAGTTCGAAAAGGCGTCATGCCCTCAGTATTTGAAGTATACGCCCTAGCAACAGAATATTCCTACCGCATTCAACTATTAAACTCCTAAATGTGAAGCTTTGGGCCCCCAAAACGTTTTTTGCGTTGCTTGTATTTATGGCGCTGTGTTATTTGCATCTTAGTAACAGCAAAAATTGTTCACCCTGTTTTAAACACAGCACAACATCAGGATAAGTCGCCACTAGAGCCACTGAATACTCCACATTGCTACAGCGACCTATCATTAAGATATGAACAGAAAACTTCACGTGAACACTGCTTCAATATTTTTAAGGCGTCGACTTTCGAAGAAAATAAGAACGGGCTGCAAATGGGTGACACAAGCACTGGCACTGTGTCATCTCTCTGTGGTCGGCCCCAATTTGCGCTGAACTCTTCACCTCTAAAGCTACGCACCAACAAAACACAACCCAAATTTTATTGATGCTTCAATAAAGTAGGATGAAAATGACGCTTCAGTATGACTTTATTAGCAATATTAGAAAAAAATATATATATAGCCCGACAGTTTCTATATACAGGCCATACAAATGGTTCAGATCATGTGGTCGCTGGCGAACAGGCTACAGAAGGCGTATTTCATAGACCGTTCGGCGCAGCATAGGATTCCTTGGCAGGCGAGTTAAGGCTTGACTTGACAACGGCTCCGCTAGGGCGGTGAAAGTGAGTTCACTGGCATTACTTTCTCCTTCCAAGCCTTCCTCCGGCGATTGCGGCGGCTGTGGATCATGTACAGCCTCGATGTAGACGCAAGTGAGCACTTGGTAGGGCACAGGAGAACGGCGCTTGCGGGACGAGGCGTAGTCGTGCACTCTTTTCACGAGTTCCTGCATGGTGTTAAGAACGTACATTTATTCTTTACCAATGCCACCAAGATATATGCAAAATCCATGGAGACAAAATTTAGAAAAAAGAAGATATGGCATGCAATATTGGGTGCAGCATGTGGTTCAGCGCAGCAATGAAGCTTGTATGAACATTACTTATGCGTTGCTCTAGCATCGAATCTTAGGATGTCTGCTTTCTGAAGGCTCACTGATTCAAAAGTTGGAACGAACGCGTCATATGTAGGTGATTCGCGTTAATGAGATTGATAACGGGGCTAACCTGTTTCACGGAGGGATCTTGCGCGAGACGTCCACATTGGATTGGCTCCTGCGATGTTGGTCGGGGTGTTGTTGCGCATGGTCGCCTATTTTGGGGCCGCTGCGTCAGAAACATCGTGGCCACGGCCTGCCGCACCTTGCTGCGCCCGTCGAAGTCGTCTTCTCGCGGTGTTTTAGCTCTGCTCCGCCATCGCGTACTTGCCGTATGGCACTCCATCTTGCCGGGAAGCAATCTTGCTACCGCCTTCTTCGAAAGAAAGGAATGGTAACTGAGAGCAGCTCTGGTACGTAGCCTGGTTTCGTCGTAGCCATCAGCACTGACGACTCGTTTTCTGATTGGCTCCACAGACGCCTTCAAACACGCGCTACGTGGCCTCGTTCCTCGCGCCCCACATAATCAGCCGTCTTCGTCGTCTTTGCCTCTGACAGCCTTGGCCATCAGTGAGAGAATTCTTTCTTCTTTTCTGTAGTTTCGGAAATATTTCTATTATAAAAGGGAATATAGTGCCTAAATATATTAAAACAGCAATGATCAATGATAGTGTATGACCATAGATATATAAATAATTACGTATAAGTTTTTGTAAAAAGTAAGGTAAAAAAGTACTTTGTCACACTCTCGATGTTCTAAGCAGTTTTATTCTCGTCTCAAGCACGTTTATTCACTGTTTAAGATTAGTTTATTATAAATTTCAAATAAATGAATAATTTTTGTAATTTTACGCGTCAAAACCATGATGTCCTTGTCAGGCAGGTATCGGTGGGACAATTGGTATTATTTGAGGCTTCCTTGGTGTCCTTTAACGGGAACTTAATCTAGGTGCACAGGTGTTTCCGCGGTTTGCCTTCATCGAATAGCGGCCGCCATGACTCAGAGTCGAAGCCACGTCCTGAACCTCAGAAGTTGGACCATTTACCTGACAAGTTAAAAAACTCTGCGTTGGGTATTCACATTTCTCTCTTGTATAACAAAATATTAGAATTACATGCACCTCCTTTTGCTCTATTAGTAACTAACTGCGAAATCAATTAGGCAAACTTTTACACAGGAGATGGTACACTCTGAGGAGAGTGGTGTTCCTGTGGACATATTTAGCCCCAGCTTGTGCACTGTATCTGCCAATACATGGATTTAGCGTGACATTAGATGAAATTGGCTTGGTTTGGTCCTGGAAGCCCCCGATCACACAAACCACGAAACGCGGAAGGGGCGGTCCACTGGAGTTGCTGGCTGCGCCCACGCCCGTACAATAAGTCCACGGCCCTCCGCCAGTTGAGATATGGTAGTTTCTAAGGGCCCTCTCCAAGTCCCCTGTTTTTTGCTGAACTTGGCGCTACGTAACACTGGGCGCTGCCAGAACATATGACTGAGTGTGAAATTATCCGTGAAACAGCATTCTGGATTTATTTATACCATCAGCAATGTGATTGAACATGCTTGAGACGAGAATAAAACTGCTTAGAGCATCGAGAGAGTGACAAAGTACTTTTTTACCTTACTTTTTTCAAAAATTTATAAGTAATCATTCATATATCTATGGTCATAAACTATCATTGAACATTGCTGTTTTAATATATTTAAGCACTATATTCACTTTTATATAACAAATATTTACGAAATTACAGAAAAGAGAAAGAATTCTCTCAGTGATGGCCAAGGCTGTGAGAGGCAAAGACGACGAAGATGGCTCATTATCTGGAGCGCGAGGAACGAGGCCACGTAGCGCGTGTTTGAAGGCGTCTACGGAGCCAATCAGGAAACGAGTCGTCAGTGCTGACGGCTACGACGAAACCAGGCTACGTACCAGAGCTGCTCTCAGTTACCATTCCATTCTTTCGAAGAAGGAGGTAGCAAGAGTGCTTCCAGGCAAGATGGAGCGCCATACGGCGAGTACGCGATGGCGGAGCAGAGCTAAAACACCGCGAGAAGACGACTTCGACGGGCGCAGCAAGGTGCGGCAGGCCGTGGCCACGATGTTTCTGACGCGACCATGCGCAACTACATCCCGACCAACATCGCAGGAGCCAACCCGATGTGGACGTCTCGCGCAAGAACCCTCCGTGAAACAGGTTAGCCCCATTATCAATGTCATTAACGCGAATCACTTACATATGACGCGTTCGGGCCAACTTTTGAATCAGTGAGCCTTGAGAAAGCAGACATCCTAAGATTCGATACTTGAGTAACGCATAAGTAATGTTCATACAAGCTTCACTGCTGCGCTGGACCACATGCTGCACCCAATATTGCATGCCATATCTTCTTTTTTCTAAATTTCGTCTCCATAGATTTTGCATATATCTTGGTGGCATTGGTAAAGAATAAATGTACGTTCTTAACACCATGCAGGAACGAACTCGTGAAAAGAGTGCACGACTAGGCCTCGTCCCGCAAGCGCCGTGCTCCTGTGTCCTACCAAGTGCTCACTTGCGTCTACATCGAGGCTACACAATCCACAGCCGCCGCAATCGCCGGAGGAAGACTTGGAAGGAGGAAGTAGTTCCAGTGAACACACTTTCACCGCCTTAGCGAAGCCGTTGTAGAGTCAAGATAACTCGCCTGCCAAGGAATCCTATGCTGCGCCGAACGGTCTATGAAATACGCCTTCTGTAGCCTGTTCGCCAGCGACCCCATGATCTGAACCATTTGTATGGCCTGTATATAGAAACTGTCGGGCTATATATATATATATATTTCTAATAATGCTAATAAAGTGATATTGAAGCGTCATTTTCATCCTACTATATTAAAGCATCAATAAAACTTCGGTTGTGTTTTGTTGGTGCGTAGCTTTAGAGGTGAAGAGTTCAGCGAAAATTGGGGCGGACCAGAGAGAGATGACACAGTGCCAGTGCATGCGTCACCCATTTGCAGCCCGTTCTTGTTTTCTGCGAAAGTCGACGCCTTAAAAATATTGAAGCAGTGTTCACGTGAAGTCTTCTGGTCGTATCCTAATGATAGGTCGCTGTAGCACTGTGGAATATTCAGTGTCTTTACTTGCGACATATTCTGACGTTGTGCTGTGTTTAAAAAAGGGTAAACAATTTTCGCTGTTACTCAGATGCAAATAAAGCAGCGCCATAAATACAAGCATTGCAAAAAACATTTTTGGGGCCCAAAGCTTCACATTTAGGAGTTTAATAGTTGAAAGCGGTAGGAATATTCAGTTGCTAGGGCGTATACTTCAAATACTGAGGGCATGACACTTTTCCGAACTTGTTAGGCAACCACTACGTGGTCTTAAGAAAACAGGCGCAATAGCATGTGTGCCTTTAGTAGCGGGTTACTGGCTTTAAACCACGAAGTCATTATGATAGTTGCATGTTCTCACGCATGATTGAATGGGTGCTTGTACCACTCATGATAACCGCAATATTTTATGTTCTATTGTGAAGCATGTGTACAGGCTGCGTGTGTATGTAAAGTATATGAAAGTTACTTTAACTGCATTTCCAAGCAGGGGAAGTTATTTTGGGTTAGAAAAAGTGGTTAACGATTCAGAGTACTCAATATGAATTCACAAGCAGGCACGTGGCCGTGTGCTAGAACATCCACTTGCCACACAAACGCTCCGGCTTCAATGTCAACTCTGGCCCAAAATTTTATCATTATTATTATTTATTTTATTTGCGTTGTTTTTAGTTTTTTTGTTACGCATAAGATTATTTTTCGCTTCCAACCATCGATGCCGACACCTGAATTTCTGAGAAACAAGCTTTTTAACGCTGTCACGTTACAATGCACTATATAAACGCATGGACTCTCTGACCACTTTGGGTCAATGCTAAGCAAAAACTCCTGATTTTTTGGTCACGGTTGACATCAGGCGTAGTCCATGGTAGGAGTGTGGCAGCTTGGGCTACTTGGTAGGACATGACGATACTTAAAGCACGAAAACAGAACGACGGCAAAGAGGCATGAAGGACACGTGTCTTTCATGTTCTTCTTGTCTCTTTATCGTCGTTCGGTTCTCGCGCTATAACAATCGCCATGGTAGGAGGCGTGCAACCGTCAACCTATCGATTGTGAAAGGGACGGCGCTTTCTTGCCGCGCGCGACTGCCAAAAATGCTTACACTGCGAAGCCGATGCCCGAAACTGTTGCCGCTCGTTGCGTCGTGGTCCGCAAGCTCTGTTCTTTCACTGGAAGCATGCTCGAGATCGGTGAAGTGTGGCAGCGCATGAGCAAGGACACGGGGTTTTATTTCACATTGTGCAGGCTTCCTTCAGCGCCGGATTATATTAGCGCGCAGCATGTACAGATTGATCGATCTTTTTGCAGTGCCTTCTGTGACGAAACGGAACGCACTTGGCCCTAAAATGGATATTAAAAATTCTGCATAATCGATCTCAATTAACTACAGCAGCATAATATAGAAGTCATACTCTGCCAAGGCGGCGCCTGCCATATATATATATATATATATATATATATATATATATATATATATATATATATATATATATATATATATATATATATATATATATATATATATATATATATATATATATATATGAGGAACGTAGTGTATACAAAAAGCTCGTTTTTAGCGTGTTTTACACAAAATAATGAGATCTAACAGAAGACAATAATGCCAAAGAGTATGCAGGAGAATATACTGGAACAGATTGTAACTTAGCTATAAAGAAAGAAAAGTGGCTGAAAAGATACGTTCCCGGGGCCACGAACCCAACTTGCGATGCTAGAATAACGCGTTCGATGCTCTACCACTGTCCTACCATGAAACTATCCCCCTAACCACATTATTTGGTTTTGTATGCGAATTTAAACGTAAGAGTGTCAGTCAGCGCCACCAGTAGCCTAGCCTTGGACACGAGTGTGGACCACTCTTTTGAGCCTGTTTGGCGTCACGTAGCATGTGAACTAATTGCGAGCGGGCAGCTGACCAATGGTATCTCGTATACACCCACTTTTGTTTCTCCATATCTACATTGAAATTCGGTGTAATATCTTCCCCTATAACCGAGCGAGTTAACGTATAAACACTTGTTATTCTACAAGAAGCGTTAGCCGCAACAAGCTGGTTCAGCCAGGAACCCGGCAAGCACGAGCCATACGGACGTCAACGTCTTCTTTCACGCTGGCACAGAGCTGGCGCCACTATGCTCCCTAAATATTTATATATTTATTTTTTGCACAAAATGCAGGTGCTATGCGAATTTGATGAGGTGTAAGCCTCAGGAGTTAAACTTCACTATGTATTACTGGAATGTGCTTAATTT
Organism: Rhipicephalus annulatus; assembly: GCA_013436015.1. Taxonomy (NCBI): domain Eukaryota; kingdom Metazoa; phylum Arthropoda; class Arachnida; order Ixodida; family Ixodidae; genus Rhipicephalus; species Rhipicephalus annulatus. The sequence goes on from WOVY01006462.1 coordinate 83,921, forward strand.
AGCTAAGTGGACCCAGAAACCTCACCTTCATTTTATGCTGTATGACCACTCGTTTGTGTGTGCTTTTTTATTTTTATATTTTTTGCCCAAAATGCACGTGCCATGCGTAGGTGGAAGTCCGCACACGGACATGTGGTCTTTTTACAACTTATCACTATGGACCAATCATCAGTATATCATGTGTTGTTTGACCTCTGGTTGTTGTTGTTGTTGTTGTTTCCCTGTGCAAATGGCTCGTACCCAAAGAAGGGGATTGGCCGATTATAAGGTGAATTTGCCCTAAACTTTCAGCATTGCGTCATTCCTACAATTTTTTTGTAACTTAATTTTGATTTGAAATACCGATATCAAGTTTGCAGAAAAAAAAGAAAAATAGTGAGACAGCAATTTAGCAAGAAAATCGTTTAGTCGCAGTGCTGTATTCTTGAACGGCGAATAAAACATCCCTGTGGCTGAAACCCAGTGTAGAGCCTCCAAATGAAAGAAGATCAGGTTGTGATAGTTGCAAGCCCAGTCTTTGAAGAGGTGGTGCTAGTATGCTTTGCCTGAATAAATCGAAACGGCGACAATGTAATAAAAAATGACTGATCGTTTCCTCTTGATTACAGTGAATGCACATAGGTGAATTCAATATGCCTGATCTATGCAAGTAAAAATTGAGGGAGGTAACGCGGCAACGAAATTTCGTGATGACAACTTCCATCATCCTTGATTTAGTCAGTTCACTGCGCCAGGGAAATAACAAGTGTTTGAACTCTGGAGAAGCCGTCAGTGCAGGGTCAGATAAATTTTGCCTGATTTTAAGTGTGCGAAATCGCGCCACCGTAATGTATACTGTATGAGGGAAAATAGGAATAATTGGTGTCGAAAGGGATGCCTTCGCAAGAGAATCAGCTATTTCGTTTAACAACAAACCTTTGTGCCCTGGTGTCCAGATTAATTGAATACTTCGGAGATGACAGGGGATCAACGATTTAAAAAGTTTCACTATAGGTGAGTGACCAGATGCGGACAGAGAAGAGCACACTGATAATGAATCAGTTATGACTGCTACAACTGGAATGGAAATATTTACCTTTCGCAAAGCTAACATTATTGCCATGAATTCAGCCAGAAAGACAGGAAGAAAGTCCGGTAAGCGAAGTGAAAATGACCAATCAAGTACGGGGCAATATATTCCAACGCCTGATTTTTCATGTGATTGAGATGCGTCCGTTGCTATAATGACATTTGTTGGCAGAGTACTTAAATGGTCCTGCAATAAACCATTTAAAATGCCTGTAGGTAATAGCTTTGCGTGAGTTGGGAAGATATCATGGTAAACAATTTCTGGAGAATTTTGTTGCTCAGTTAAAGGAATCAGATCACGAACGTGTACATTTAGGGGCTCAAGTAACGATTGAACAAATACTATTTGTGGTTTGGTAAATCTGGGCCAATGCACGGAGAAGAAAAGGTCAGGATTGGAAATAAAAATAATTTGTTCAGGGTTAAACGGTGCTTCATATAGTCGTAAAAAGGTCTGCACAGTAAGAATGTTAAAGCGACATAATAAGGTTGGTATTCGTGCTTCAAGGTATAACACTGCATTTGCAGTATACTTTGGAAGTCCTAAGCAGAGCCGTAAAGCCTCTCTTTCCAACAGAACGAGCGGCCGAAGTTTGTAGGCTGGCGCACCAGAAAAAAGAATGCAGCCAAACTCCAACACAGGTCGGACATACATTTTATATATAATCAAAAGTGCCTTTCTTCTCATACCTGATCTACAATTGCTCAACCTCCGCAATACGCCCATCGCGCGTACTGCTTTTGTCGCGATGTATTCAATGTGATGGCGCCAATTTAGATGCTCATTATACATAACTCCAAGATATTTCAATGATTGTACTTGTGGGATATCTTGAAGCTTGTAATTAATAGATATGTGCACGGGATCTTTAATTGGAAAAACGAGAATAGCACATTTACCGGTATTCAGGTTCAACATCAATCCATCCAACCAATGTTCTATTTTATTAAGATATGTTTGCAATATAGTGTAGAGACAGTGGAAGTCATGTGCCATAGCAAAGAAAGCAATGTCATCGGCATAAACATAGGTTTTCACTTCTGGATGAACGGGGATGGTACTAAGCAATATGTTGAATAAAACCGGGGAGAGTACTGACCCCTGAGGTACACCTCGGGTTTGCTTGTGCTTACAGGAAGAGAAACCGCCTTGATAACAATAGAATTCTCTTCTACTTAAAAATTCCGTCACCCATGCTACTATATAAGGTGGAAGTCCATGACTCCATAACTGATTAGTCAAGATAGAATACTCTACACTATCATATGCTTTACATATGTCTAACGTTACTAAAGCCGCAAAGTGCTTTTTGTGACGGGCAATATGAATACGACTTTCCAGATCTACATGTGCATGCCATATGGAATATCCAGATCTATAGCCAATTTGGGAAGACCTCTGGTTCATGTGTGCACTTTTTTCTTTTTCTTTCCCTCTCTTCCTTTTGTCCAGCTGGTCTATGTGTGCACTTCTTTTCTATCTTTTCTCTCTCTCTCTCTCTCTCTCTCTTTCGTTCTCCCGGCTGGACGATAGCATGAAAGCGCATCGGAGCCTATATATATTGCCACCTGCTTCTAGTAGTGGGTCGTATGCCAAGGTGAAGGCACACACCACGAAGAAGAAGGAAGTGCGCGTGAACCCCCGCTCTAGAAGACAAGCCCAACCGGCGCGCTTGGTTAGAGCCCTGTTGCTCGGACATCAATAGACCTTGTCGACATCCCCTGGAGCGACGTGACAATTTGTGGAGGTGCTGGGTAGCCCCTCACGGATGTTTCAAACCCCTCCTGGAAGCAGCACCACAAGCCCAGTGCGAGTCCACACTCCCGTTCATCGGACAAGCCGCAGGATCAGGGGATTGCCACCCGAAGCTGACCCCACAGTTCACACCAGTATGATGAGCACGTCCGTTCAAACCACTTTAACAGGAACGGGAAACCCCCCGGTGACTCGGTACACCCTCGAAAGTCCACAGGTTCCGACACCGTTTCATGGCACCGAGCTCGAAGACGTCGAGGACTGGTTGGTCGACTTCGAACGCGTGGCTGCTTTGAACGACTGGAACGACGCGGCGAAACTACGGCGTGTGTACTTCTATTTGGAGGATGGAGCACGTACCTGGTACACGAATCACGAGGAACAGATGACATCGTGGCCCGAATTCCGCCGCCGGCTGTTGGACACTTACAGAAGTGCTGATCGCCACGAACGAGCGGAGCGAGCGATCCAGGCCCGCATCCAGATGCCCAACGAAACTGTCATGACATATGTGGAAGATATGACGCGCCTGTTCCGACGGGCTGATCCAGGTATGACAGAGGAAAAGAAGTTGCGTCACCTGATGCGAGGAGTTAAGGAGCAGCTTTTCGCTGGCCTTGTACGGAGCCCTCCGAGCACGATCGCCGAGTTTTTGTCTGAAGCCGTCACGATGGAAAAGATGCTTCAGCATCGATCCACCCTGTATGACCGGCAAGTGAGCACGTCCACTGCTCAAGTTCCCACGACTTTTGGGAACAACACCGAGTGTCTGCGCGACCTCATCCGCTCTATAGTACGCGAGGAGCTGCAAAAGGCTGCCACACCACCACTACCTACGGTGAGTTCTATTGCAAGTATCGTCAAGGACGAGCTGCATCATGCCCTGCGTGACCCTGTGAGTCTGGATAACGCCGCACCGGCCCCGGCTGACTACCACCGTGCGACTTATGCGGAAGCCTTGAAGCGCCCAGCTTCCTCTTCCCCGCTGTTTGTTCAGGCTCCTCCTACAGTTTCACTTCAGTCGGCGCAGCCTCTACGGTACTACGAGAACACACGCGCGCCCCCACCCCTCGTTTACGCCAACCCTGTGCATCTTGCGGAACAACCAGCGCACTACCTTGACGACAGACGTGCTTCGCCTCGGAAATCTGATGTTTGGCGCACTCCTGATCGCCGGCCTTTGTGCTTCCACTGCGGTGAAGCGGACCATTTGTACCGCCAGTGTCCATACCGGCGCCTCGGGCTGCGCGGCTTTTCAGTATATTCAGCGCCTCCTCGGTATGGCCAGCGACCCCGGGACATTGAGGACTACCTGGCTCAACAGCGCATGCCACCGCCTTCTGGACGGCAGCCGCGCTCACCGTCGCCGAGGCGCTTTTCATCTTCGCCACAGCGCCATGCTGGCGCACGGTCCCCCAGTCCCCGCCGGGAAAACTAACGCAAGCGACCCTTGGAGGCGAGGTCGCTGGCAGTCGACGTGCTGAAGACCTCCGATCGACGCTAACAGTAAAGGGTGTGGATTCGACTGAGCGATATGTGCGGCTTTCTCTGGATATACCGGTGCTGATAGACGGCTATGCAGTAGGTGCTTTAGTTGATACCGGGGCTGACTATTCTATACTAAGCGGGAAAATGACCAGACTACTAAAGAAGGTAATCACGCCCTGGCATGGCTCTGTGATTCGAACGGCTGGTGGCCACACCGTCTCTCCGCTTGGAACCTGCACGAGCAGAGTTCGGGTCTGCGGTTATACTTTTGTAGCAAGTTTCCTTGTGCTCCGTGAATGTTCACGCGACGTTATTCTTGGTGTTGACTTCCTGCAGGAGTATGGAGCTGTCATTGACCTTCAAGAGAATCGCATCACCTTTTCAGCCGACCGAGCAATCGACAAGCAGGACGACCAACAACGTGCCGACATTCTTCGTGTTTCTACTGAAAGTATAACGCTTCCTCCAAGAGCCAGTGTTATTGTCGACGTCACATGCTGTGGATTGCGAAATGGTGAAGCGATTGCAGAAAGTAATTTTGAACACTTGCTGTCTCAAGGTGTTTGTGTGGCTAGGAGTATCATACAGCTACGTGATGGCCGATCTCAACTGCTCGTTACAAATTTCAGCAACGAACACCGACACCTTTTTCGTGGCACTTCGTTAGCGTTTGCAGATGAATTAAGTACCGTTCCCATCTGCTTCTCGTCGGACGCAGTGGAGGCCGCCGATACGTCTCTAAACAATATCGACATTAATTCTAACCTCACACCAGAGAACCAGACAGCACTGCGAAAACTCTTGCTTGAATTCAAGTCATGCTTCGCTGCTTCCTCTAAGGTGCGCCAGACTTCGATCACTAGGCACAGAATCATCACTTACGACGACGCTCGCCCAGTACACCAACAGCCTTACCGTGTGTCAGCGAAGGAACGAGAAGCCATTCGTACGCAAGTTCGAGAAATGCTTGACGACGGCATCATCGAGCCTTCCAACAGTGCGTGGTCCTCTCCGGTCGTCCTAGTCAAGAAGAAAGACGGAACGCTACGTTTTTGCGTCGATTACCGGAAGCTGAACAGCGTGACTAAAAAGGACGTGTACCCGCTGCCACGCATCGACGACTCGTTAGACAGATTACGCCGCGCCCACTATTTTTCCTCTTTGGATTTAAAAAGCGGATACTGGCAGATCGAGGTCGACGAGCGAGATCGCGAGAAAACGGCCTTTGTTACCCCTGATGGCCTGTATGAATTTCGAGTCCTTCCTTTTGGTTTGTGCTCAGCGCCCGCAACCTTCCAGCGAATGATGGATACTGTGCTTACTGGTCAAAGTGGCAAACTTGTCTCGTATACCTTGATGATGTTGTCGTTTTTTCTGAAACCTTCCAGCAACATCTTCATCGCCTCAGGAGTGTGCTACAGGCTATTCAATCAGCAGATCTTACACTCAAACCGCAGAAGTGTCACTTTGGTTATGAAGAGCTCAAATTCCTTGGCCATGTAGTCAACGCGAAAGGAGTTCGACCCGACCCCGACAAACTTGCCGCTGTAGCCGCGTTTCCGCATCCTACAGACAAAAAGGCTGTTCGACGCTTTCTGGGCTTGTGCGCCTACTATCGACGATTTATTAGAGGGTTTTCGAAGATAGCGGAACCCTTGACTCGCCTTACACGCGACGACACACCGTTTGTATGGGCTACCGAACAACAGGCTGCTTTTGCCGAGCTACGACAGCGGATGCAGTCAGCCCCTGTTCTTGCGCATTTTGACGATGATGCTGACACAGAGGTGCACACTAACGCCAGTAACATCGGCCTCGGCGCAGTGCTCGTCCAGCATCAACACGGCAAAGAACGAGTCATTGCCTATGCCAGCCGCTCACTGTCCCGTACCGAGGTGAATTACACGACCACAGAAAAAGAGTGTCTCGCAGTAGTGTGGGCGATCACGAAGTTTCGCCCGTACCTCTATGGTCGTCCATTTAAAGTGGTGACGGACCACCATGCCCTCTGCTGGTTGGTAAACATTCGTGATCCCTCTGGACGACTGGCCCGATGGAGCTTGCGTCTACAGGAATTTGACGTTACCATCGTATATAAGTCTGGACGGAAGCATGAAGACGCTGATACGCTGTCGCGTGCACCCATACCTTTAGTCAATCAAGAAGAAGACGACGATGATGGTTTCCTGGGCGCCCTTAGCTCATCTGACTTGAGCAGACGCCAGCGAGAGGATGAAGAGATTCGACCGCTCATCGACTATCTGGAGGGTCATAGCGCCGTTATACCTCGCCATCTATTTCGTGTCATGACGTCTTTCTGCCTCCGAGGTAATGTCCTGTATAAAAAAAACGCCCATTCTACGAGCCGCGCTTACCTCCTCGTCGTTCCGAAGGACATGCGGGATGAAGTCCTCTCCGCGTGCCATGATGAACCCACATCTGGTCATCTAGGTTACTCGCGAACGCTCGCCAGAGTAAGTGAGGCGTACTACTGGCCCGGACTTTCAGCAAGCGTGAAGCAGTACGTTAAAAGCTGTCGTGAATGCCAGCATCGAAAGTCGCCACCAAGCAAGCCGGCTGGATTACTTCAGCCAATTGATCCACCCCACAAGCCATTTGACCAAGTCGGCATGGACATTCTCGGCCCATTTCCTTTATCGTCCAACGGCAACAAATGGGTCATTGTTGCAACTGACTATTTGACCCGCTATGCTGAGACACAGGCGATACCACGAGCCACGGCTTCTGAGGTAGCACAGTTCTTCATGTGCCACATTGTTCTGCGCCACGGTGCTCCATCTACAGTGATAACCGACAGAGGAACAGCGTTCACTGCACAACTTATTGATGAAGTTTTTCGGCTAAGTAACACTAGGCATCGAACGACGACTGCTTACCATCCGCAGAGCAACGGCTTAACCGAGCGACTAAATAAGACAGTCACAAACATGATCTCCATGTACATCGACGTCCAACACAAAACATGGGATCGCATTTTGCCTTATGTGACGTTCGCTTATAACACCGCCGTTCAAGAAACAACCCGATTTACACCGTTTCGCCTTCTCTACGGCCGCGAAGTTCAGACGATGCTGGATGCGATGCTTCCTTATGAAGGCGCTGATCGATTAACAACTGACGCAGAAGAATTTGCAGAGCGTGCCGAGGAAACTCGCCAGCTCGCCCGGCTACACATTGGTCAGCAGCAACAGGTCGATGCACGACGTTACAATAAGCGTCACAATGACGTATCTTACAGTCCGGGAGACCAAGTTTGGGTTTGGACCCCTGTTCGGCGCCGTGGCCTCTCCGAAAAGTTGCTCAGCAGATACTTCGGTCCGTATAAAGTAATACGCCGCGTGAGCGACGTAAACTACGAAGTGGTTCCGGACGCTACGTCGTCACGATGGGCACAACGAAAACAACCGACCTCTGACATAGTTCACGTGGTGCGCATGAAGCCCTATTTTGCGCGTTCCTAAAAGACCACTTTTCCTGTGTTTTTTTTATTTGTGCTCCGACGATTGCCTCATCATTGGTGAACTTATCGCGTCTAACATTTGATTATTGGTGCCCTTTTTCATTGTTTAACCTACTTTGTTTTGGTTTTTTTTCAATAACTTTACAGCATCGGGACGATGCTCTTTCTTTTTTTTTTGTTGAGGAGGAATATTGCCACCTGCTTCTAGTAGTGGGTCGTATGCCAAGGTGAAGGCACACACCACGAAGAAGAAGGAAGTGCGCGTGAACCCCCGCTCTAGAAGACAAGCCCAACCGGCGCGCTTGGTTAGAGCCCTGTTGCTCGGACATCAATAGACCTTGTCGACATCCCCTGGAGCGACGTGACAATATATATATATATATATATATATATATATATATATATATATATATATAGGGAAGGAGACGCACGTACGAAGTGACTTTATTGACGTTTCGGCCACGGGTCCGGCCTTCATCAGAATACAGTTTATGGCACGAGTGCTGTTTATATACATGTGCATATCAATAGGATACAAATATGAAAACCAGCATGAAAGGCGTTATATGGGCATATATATATGCAAGTCACACCATTTGAAGGGCACCTGATACACGAGTAAAAAGATGTTGCTTCCATGTGCGAGCACGTAAAGATAAAACGCATAAAACGCATAAAAGATAAAACACATAAAAGATAAAGCACATAACATCGGGATTGAGGGTACAGTTTGTTGGTTCTCAGCTTTATACAATCTTGAATCAGAGGGAAGAGAGAAAAAGAGGAAAAAACGAAAAAAAGAAAAAAGAAAAAAAAAGAAGAAAAAAGAAGAAAAAAAGAAGAAAAGGAGAATATAAGGTAGACACCCCCGGGCGCCCCCTTTCACTCTTCCTTCACCTTCCCCCTCAATCTCTCTCCCTTTTCTCCTTTTCACCTTAAGGATGTGTGTGTGTGTCCAACGTGTGATTGACCTATAGGAGTGAATTTTATTGACCAACAAATTGACAAAATAATTATGGTATATTCTGTCAATTTTTTGTTTATTTACAAACGCACGCACACACACGTACACGATCTAGAGCATGCAGAACAACTGTTCCTTACTCATTCGTAAAGATTCTTCAGTTTTATTTGTACTCATAGGAACACCTGTCTCAACAGAATGTAGTTATTGAGAAAAGTGTGTGCCGCTTTCACAAGTATGGTATTCAACACAATATCAGGGTGATGACCACTGCAAGAGAATACAAAATTTTTCGTTTTAGAAAAATGTCGTTTGAGACCGACACAAGAAGCGATATTTGCTATTTTGCTCTGGCCCCTCTCGCAGTGGTGCGTAGAAAGGAAGGAAGGAAACTAGGAGGAAGAGAACGGCAGAGAGGTTAACAAGCCTATATGTAGCTGGTTTGCTACCCTTCGCATAGGAGGGGGAATGGGAGAGATCAAAGATAGAGAGGAGAGAGGGAAGAGAGATAAACACAGCACATTCGGACGCACACGCGCGCACTCAGTCATAGTCCGGTCTTCTATTTCGCGGTGTGTGACATTGCTGTTACAGCCGCGCTCTGAAGTCCTTGACGCGTAGGAATTTCGAAAGAGTTTTTGTCGCCTTCGTTTGCAATGTCTTCTCTCGGGCACTTGAAAGAATAGTGTCCACAGACATTTGGCTCTTGTGGATGCGCGCAAGAATGGACGCCAGTGACTGTCTCTGGATGTCATACAACGGACAGTCGCACAGGATGTGGCGTAGCGTCTCTTCGCAACGACAGGCATCGTAGAGAGCGTTGTTGGCCTTTCCTATGACAAATTAATAAGATTTTGTAAATGCCACTGCTAGCCATAAGCGATGAAGAAGGGTGGCCTCGCTTCTGTTGAGACCAGTGGGCATGTGGAGAGCCATCAAAGAGGACCGCTGGTGTTAACGATTCATCTCGTTGCTTGGTGGACACTATATTGAGAACGTGATTTCACGCGTAAGTCGACGAAGATTACTGGCAGCATCGGTCCGCGAAAGTGCTATGGCTTCTTCTCGTGTCGTTCAAGAGCTGCCCGCGCGGCAGTATCGGCATCTTCGTTCCCTATGACGCCACAGTGACTTGGCAGCCACTGAAACGTCTCATGCCGCCCTTTCTCGTGTGAAGTGTGGAGAAGACATCTAATTTCGAAAACAAGCTGTTCGTATGGCCCGCGATGCAGTGCTGAGAGCACAGATTGTAGGGCAGCACTTGAGTTGCTGGAAATCGACCATTGTTGCGGTGGTTCCCGATGGACCACACAAAGTGCAGCGCGCAAAGCAGCTAGTTCCGCTGCTGTAGAGAGTAGTTGTTCAGCACGGGTTATGAAAACTCAGATTTCTTCCGGATCCCTGGTACACTAAGATGCACTGTGGGTCGAATAAGACACCAAGGGGGTATCGATGGTTTAGACGCAGGAGTGAAGCCCGAAGGTAGTTTCTCGTTGTACTTCACAATAACTTTAGCGAATGATGCTTGGCGCCTCTCTCAATATGTACACTGTCTCATAGAGTTTCTCAATATACACTAGAGCAAACTCTGGCGCTAGTGTCTATGGGAGCTGCAACACACGGCGCTTCAGCGAGCTAAGGAATGATGGGTAGTACACACATTTGTCTTTTCGTACTTCTGGCCTGCTTCTGGCTCCGTGTGTGTCCATGTGGCTTGAAGCTGTTTTTTCATGAAAACATAAATTAGCAAATGTTCACCGTTTGTGCTTCACAACCATATTCTTTTAGGCTTACCATTTCGAATGATTGATTGATTGATTTGTGGGGTTTAACGTCCCAAAACCACCATACGATTATGAGAGACGCCGTAGTGGAGGACTCCGGAAATTTTGACCACCTGGGGTTCTTTAACGTGCACTCAAATCTGAGCACACGAGCCTACGACATTTCCGCCTCCATCGGAAATGCAGCCGCCGCAGCCAGGATTTGAACCCGCGACCTGCGGGTCAGCAGCCGAGTACCTTAGCCACTAGACCACCGCGGCGGGGCTTCGAATGAAGTCACTAAGTTGAAAAGGGTTTGTTTTTTTCTTTCTAAACAAAACTGAAACACAGCAGAGTGATTCCACGAGAGATGGACACGGGTCCAAAAGTTAATATTTTAAATTTCATTGAGTATTTTATATTTCGTGCAACTTTCACCAGGTGGCCTGAAAGTCAACTTCATTTTATGATTAACAGCATAACTTACGAGAAAAGAAAATATCAATTTTCACCAACACGGTGGCACCAATTTTGTCACCTGTCATTTTCGAAAATTGCAAATGCTATAAAAACAAATATTTTTGTTTTAAGGAAGATATTTTTTCCTGAAATGCATGTCTAATGAAGAATGAATTCATATGGTTTCAAGTTTTTATACCTTGAGAAAATAGCTTTTAAAAATGTTTAATTTTGCGACAGTTTAAAATAAGTTACTTATCTCCCTTTTTCTTTTTCTCCGAAAGTAATGCAAGCAGCGTTTTTAAACCTGACACGTTTAAAGGACATAGTGTGTTAATTAGGTACATAAATTATTGCTGCCGTAGAAAAAATGTAAATTTTATATATTGCCTCGAAATCCTCATACTGGCAAAAGTGTACTCCACTGAAATTTGAATAATAAAAAACCCCACCTTCGATTTTTCTTAAAAATTCGTAAATAGACAACCGAAGGCCATCATACAGTAATATAGAAAAACATGTTGCTTTAATTTGTTTTTAGCGACAATATTCGTGGTAAAAGTCAGAGCTTTTTGGAAATGCGCTGATAAGATGAGAAATCTAGAAATCGGAACGGAAAAGCGGCAATATGCTTCAAACGCGAGTAAACGTGACCGCATTTGGTGAAGAAAGGCTGTTTTAGCAGATAGGAGTAACTATTTTGAACACGGTATTCTACAGTATCTGAAGTCACTCTTATACGTGGAGCACTGAGACTTCTAATATGTGGTGCCTCTCCATTACTGACACACAAATGGAGCTGCTCTGACGGCCATGTGTTTGCAACACGTTGAGTAAGAGAATTGAATGTTGAATGAGTTCATAAACGATTCATAACAAATTGTTATCATTTGGGGCACGAAGACTGCCGCGTTAGGCTGAAGAACACGCTCTAGGGCAAGTTGTCATCCGTCGTCTGCTCTACAGATGAATTGCTGTGCGCCGCATCTCGGAGGCAATGCTTTAGATATTGTCACGGGGTCGTGACGTGGCCGAAGACAGGAGACTTCGTGTTGGGGTTTAACTGTTTATTTGGGCGAACCTGTGCCCGGTAGACGGAAAGTCCAATTACAGCAGCAGTCTCGCACAGATAGCAGTCTCGGACTGATAGCGGCGAACGGAGCGTCGGCCTTCGATCAACAACTGACAAGCGGCGAAGCGCGTCGGCATTTATACTCTTGCCGTCGAATGTTCCAGCGTTATCGCTGGCGGTGGCGTAGCTTCCAGAACAATCTGTACCGTTCGCACAGTGGGCGTGATCTTATCGAAATGATCTACTACAGTCCGGAACCTTCTAGAAAACTGCAGGCGCGGTTTGCGCTAAGAATCGTGTGGTGTTTTGGGACGATAACAAAAACTTGGGAAATGGAACGTGGCATTGCCCCCCTCTGAAAAAAGGCATCGTCCCGATGCTTTAACTAAAGATGAAAGTACAATAATAATGCAAGAAAGTACAATGAATAAATTCTGATACAACAATAATACAAAAAAAACACTGGTTCAGTTTGTTAACGCGCATGAAACGGCTTGAGGCGCGCGACATGGACGACTTCAGGTCGCGATCGGCGTCGTTGAGAGTTCGTGAGGCCGTCGGGGACAACCTCGTAATCAAGTGGGCCGAGACGTCGAACCACCTTGTACGGTCCGAAGTACCGTCGCAGAAGCTTTTCACTTAGTTTACGTCGGCGTATCGGCGTCCACACCCAAACACGTTCACCGGGCTGGTATTCCACGAAGCGTCGTCGAAGGTTGTAACGGTGGCTGTCGGTCGTCTGTTGATTCTTGATACGGAGACGCGCAAGTTGTCGGGCTTCTTCAGCTCGTTGAAGGTACTCACTCACATCGAGGTTTTCTTCGTCGGTGACGTTGGGTAACATGGCATCGAGCGTCGTTGCCGGGCTCCTTCCGTAGACCAATTTGTATGGAGATATCTGCGTCGTCTCCTGCACCGCCGTGTTGTATGCGAAGGTCACATACGGAAGAACGGCGTCCCACGTCTTGTGTTCGACATCGACGTACATTGACAGCATGTCGGCGATCGTCTTGTTAAGCCGCTCGGTGAGGCCGTTGGTCTGTGGGTGGTACGCTGTCGTCCGGCGGTGGTTTGTTTGGCTGTATGCCAAGATCGCTTGAGTTAAGTCGGCAGTGAATGCCGTTCCTTTGTCGGTGATAAGGACCTCCGGGGCGCCGTGACGTAGGACGATATTTTCGACGAAGAACTTAGCTACCTCGGATACACTGCCTTTTGGCAGGGCTTTTGTTTCGGCGTAGCGGGTGAGGTAGTCGGTAGCTACCACGATCCACTTGTTTCCGAAAGCCGACGTCGGGAACGGCCCCAGTAGGTCCATACCAATCTGCTGGAAAGGTCGGCAAGGTGGATCAATTGGCTGCAGAAGTCCCGCTGTCCTTGTCGGCGGTGTCTTGCGTCGCTGACAGTCCCGGCATGTTCTCACATAACGAGTGACGTCGGTGGTAAGACGTGGCCAGTAGTACCTTTCTTGTATCCTCGCGAGCGTGCGAGAAACACCGAGGTGCCCTGCCGTCGGATCGTCGTGCAGGGCCTGCAGGAGTTCTGATCGCAGAGCTGAAGGCACCACAAGGAGGTACTTAGCTCGAAGCGGTGAAAAGTTTTTCTTTTGTAGAAGACCGTTTCGTAGAAAGAACGACGCAAGTGCGCGCTTGAATACCTTCGGGACTTCGGTGGTCCTGCCTTCGAGGTATTCTATTAGGGCCTTAAGTTCCGGGTCGGCCCTCTGTCGTTCAGCGAAGTCGTCGGTAGTTATCGTTCCTAAGAAGTAGTCGTCATCCGGGTCGTCGGGTAGCGGTTGGTCGACAGGCGCACGAGAGAGACAGTCGGCGTCGGAGTGTTTTTTTGCCGGACTTGTAAATGACAGTAATGTCATATTCTTGAAGTCTCAGGCTCCATCGTGCGAGGCGACCTGAAGGGTCCTTCAAGGTGGCTAGCCAACACAATGCGTGGTGGTCGCTCACAACTTTGAAGGGCCTGCCGTAGAGGTAGGGGCGAAATTTCGACGTAGCCCAGATGATGGCGAGGCACTCCTTTTCTGTTGTGGAATAATTTGCTTCTGCTTTGGATAGCGATCGGCTGGCGTAACTAATAACCCTTTCAAGTCCGTCAGCCCTCTGCACAAGAACGGCGCCAAGACCTACGCTGCTTGCGTCAGTATGTATTTCTGTCTCGGCGAATTCGTCGAAATGGGCAAGTAACGGAGGCGTCTGGAGGCGATGTTTTAGCTCCTGGAAAGCGTGTTCCTGCGGCGTTTCCCACTTAAACTCCACGTCGGCCTTGGTAAGGTTAGTGAGAGGATCGGCGATGCGGGCGAAGTTTTTCACGAACCGCCTATAATAGGCACACAGGCCCAGAAATCGGCGCACTGCTTTCTTGTCAGTGGGCGGCGGGAAGTCGGCGATGGCGGCTGTTTTCCGTGGATCGGGACGAACTCCAGACTTGCTGATAACGTGCCCCAGGAACAAGAGCTCCTCATACGCAAATCTGCACTTTTCTGGCTTCCGTGTGAGTCCGGAAGTCTTGATGGCTTGAAGTACAGCTTCAAGGCGCCGAAGATGCTCGTCGAAACTCGAGGAAAACACGACGACGTCGTCCAAGTACACAAGGCAAGTCTGCCACTTCAATCCTGCCAGTACTGTATCCATAACGCGTTGAAAAGTTGCAGGCGCTGAGCAAAGGCCGAAGGGCATCACCTTAAACTCGAAGAGGCCGTCCGGTGTTATAAAACGCCGTCTTCTCTCGGTCTCTTTCGTCGACTTCGATTTGCCAATAGCCAGTCTTGAGGTCCATTGACGAAAAGTACTTGGCGTCATGGAGCCAATCAAGTGCGTCGTCTATTCGTGGGAGAGGATACACGTCCTTTCTTGTGATTTTGTTCAGGCGGCGATAATCGACGCAGAAACGTAGGGTTCCATCCTTTTTCTTCACTAACACCACGGGGGATGCCCATGGACTTTTGGACGGCTGGGTAATGTCATCCCGCAGCATTTCATCAACTTGTCTCTTCATGGCCTCACGTTCTCGCGTCGAAACCCTGTACGGACTCTGACGGAGTGGTCTGGCATTTTCTTCGGTTATGATGCGATGTTTCGTGATTGGGGTCTGCCGAATTTTCGATGACGACGAAAAGCAATCTTCGTATTGCAGGAGCAGGGCCTTGAGCTGTTCTTGCTTATCGTTCGGAAGTCTGGGATTGACGTCGAAAGCTATAGGAGGGGCTTGGTTCCTCTGAGCAGGTTCCGCAGAATCGGCGAGGGCGAAAGCACTGGTGGCTTCGACAATTTCTTCGATGTATGCGACCGTTGTTCCTTTGTTCACATGTTTGTACTCATTGCTGAAATTCGTGAGCATAACCGTTGCTTTGCCTCCCCGCAGCTCTGCAATTCCTCTTGCGACGCAAATATTTCGGGTGACCAACAGATGCTGACTGCCTTCAACGACGCCTTCCAAGTCAGGTGATTTAGGAGCGCCGACTGAAATAATGACGCTTGAGCGAGGCGGAATGGTGACTTGTTCTTCCAGCACATTCAAGGCATGGTGTCCTGACGGCGTGCGCGGCGGTAGTGCTACTTCTGTGGATAACGTTATCGACTTTGTTTTTAAGTTGATGACAGCACCATGGAGGCATAAGAAGTCCATGCCAAGGATGGCATCTCTCGAGCAACGCTGTAGGACTACGAAGTCTGTAGGATAAATACGGCCGTTAATGGTGACTCTCGCTGTGCAGATTCCTGCAGGCGTTACGAGATGACCTCCGGCTGTGCGGATTTCAGGGCCTTTCCAAGCTGTCCTAACTTTCTTTAACTTCGCGGCGAACGACCCACTGATGACAGAATAGTCGGCTCCAGTATCGACGAGAGCGGTCACACTGTGGCCGTCGATAAGAACGTCGAGGTCGCTAGTTCGCCGTCTCGCATTACAGTTAGGGCGTGGCGTCGGGTCACGGCTGCGTCGGCTTGTTCCGCTGCTTCCATGTTGCGTCGTCAGGCCACCTTCGGTAAGTGAGCTTTCACCGTCAGGGCTTTGCCTGTTTGGCGTTGTGTTCGGAAAGCTCCGTCGCGGCGTCGTCGTCGTCGGAGGATCTTCGGTAGTTCGTCGCACAGCAACCGCACCTCCACCGGTTGCTGCCCTTAGTTTCCCGGATACGGGCTAGGAGACCGGCCCCGCGTTGGGCCAGAGTACTGCCGGTGGTGCGGTGACGTGCGGCGGCTGGGCGACGGGGAACGCGAAGGGCTTCGTGGTGTCCACCGAGTGCCTGTCAGGTAGTCGGCGATGTCACGTGGTCGTTCTCCTGGCTGTGGACGCGGTGCATTGACGGCGAAGCCACGCAGTCCCATCTGTCGGTACTGGCAACGGCGGTATGTGTGTCCGGCCTCGCCGCAGTGGTAGCAGAGCGGGCGATGGTCAGGGGTGCGCCAGACGTCAGTCTTCCTCGGTGCACTGCGCTGGGCCGCTGGCGAACGGTATGACGTCGGTGGGGGTGGTGGCGGCGGTGGCGTCTGTCGACGGAAGTGCGATGGGGTGGCGTTTTGGCGTGGACGGGGAGGAGCGTTGTGGCGCAGTGCAGCGGCGTATAGCTCATAGCTTCCGGCTCGGGCAGCGGTGCGTGGGGAACTTGAAGCGATTGCCGAACTTCTTCTCGCACAATGTCGGCGATCGAATCCACTTGAGGGTGCGCCGAAGGCAACAGTTTGCGCAGCTCTTCCCGCACGATCGCTCGGATTGTTTCACGCAGGTTTTCAGAGTCACTGGTTTGAGCAGCAGCGCATTCTGGAATCAGGCGACGATTATACTGTCTGGTGCGCATGTCAAGGGTTTTTTCGATGGTGGTCGCCTCGGGTACAAATTCTTGGACGGTGTTCGGTGGATTTCTCGTTAGTCCCGCGAAGAGCTCCTGTTTGACCCCTCGCATGAGGAAACGAACTTTCTTCTCCTCAGGCATGTCTGGGTCAGCGTGACGAAATAGGCGGGTCATCTCCTCTGTGAAAATTCCAACCTTCTCATTTGGAAGCTGAACCCGGGTCTCTTGTAGTGCCATCATCACCATCTCGTCTGGACACTAGCGACGCGTGTCCCGCGTACGAACTGCCTACACCATCTGTCGAGCCAACTGAACTATCTACGACATCTGTCGAGCCAACTGAACTGTCTCCGACCCCTATCGAGCCAATTGAAGTGCCTACGACATCTGTGGAGCCAACTCAACTGCCTACGACATCTGTTGAGCCAACTGAGCTGCCTACGACGTCTGACCAGCCAACTGAACTGTCTATGACGTCTGTCAAGTCAACCGACCTAACTACAACCACTGTGGAGCCAACTGAAAGCAAGGGAACAAGCACTGCCACCAGTCTACCAGCGTCGAATACCTCGACAGTGACTGAGGCGACAACTGAAACCGTCTTTCCTGCACAGCCTCCCATGACGCCATTTCCCGTGGTCCGCGTATTCGGCACGCCGACGAATGAGTCGCAGCCGCTGCCTGCGGACGGCGTGTGTGACTACACCTTCTACGACGGCCTCTACGACACGAGCCCGTTTGACATGCTTTACAGCCCGCACTTTAGTGCACCAGTTGAGCACGTTCTCAGTCACGCGTCGCTTCACAGCGTCACTGCGTACGGCCTCTCTTTCGCCTACAGAAACGCATCACAAGTGGCGCGAGACCTCGAAATTCCAGAGGTGCTTTCCACGATTGAAGACCTCTGGGACCGAGCCATCCGTCATTACGGATTTCTTTCCATCGAGCGCTTACTTCTTCGTCCACTGCGCAACTCTCAGTGTCGCCCACCAGAGACCCACTGGTTCCCGATGGTCACTACACGTTGACAAACTGGACTTGCCAAAGGAACACTTTATGGACTGCCGTTCATGTACATAGCATTTGTCGCCCTCTTTCTTTTTTTCATATGCCTTCAAATCGCGCAAAGCGCTAGGGGGGAGCCCTGTAGTGCCATCATCACCATCATCATTTTTTCCATCACCGCGCCGCGTCTCTCGCGCAGCTGGCGCTAGCTCGAGCTGCGCGAGATTTAGAACGAGCTTCTGGCCTGGCGTGGCGGACGCTGGTAGCCGACGTGGCTCCGCTTCAGGCCTGTGGAATAAAGCGGCGAGATCAGCACGGCCCCGTCTGCCGCCTTCGACGCCGTCTCACGTCTCTCTTCTCTCGCCGCTACACTCTAGTTGAGCAGCGGCCCTTTCTTTGCGAGCGACGCTCGCGAACGTTTGCAGAAATGCGCCGCAGAAGACATCCCACGTTCGGAGCGTGGACTCATGATTCTCTAGCCAGGTCCTTGCGGTGTCTTCCAGGTAGAAGTACACAGGACGGAGCTTTTCTTCGTTGTCCCAGTGGTTGAGGGCGGCCACACGGTCGTATGTTTCCAGCCAGGTTTCCGGGTCTTCGAACGATGACCCATGGAAAATTGGTGGTTCCCTGGGTTGATGCATCACCATCGTGGGCTGGGATGCGGCGGTTGTCATAGTCGCTGCAGTCGCAGTCATGGTCTTGGTCTTCCGCGCCTTGTCTTCTAGAAGCCCGTACTCCGGTGGTAGCCCTTGCTGTCGGCGGCTTGTTCGCTGCTCCTGGTTGGCGTCGGTGTCTTCTCCGCGACGTGGGCTGGGTTCACGGCTTGACGGGGGCGTCCGGTACATGAACGAAGCAGCACCTCCACCAGATGTCACGGGGTCGTGACGTGGCCGAAGACAGGAGACTTCGTGTTGGGGTTTAACTGTTTATTTGGGCGAACCTGTGCCCGGTAGACGGAAAGTCCAATTACAGCAGCAGTCTCGCACAGATAGCAGTCTCGGACTGATAGCGGCGAACGGAGCGTCGGCCTTCGATCAACAACTGACAAGCGGCGAAGCGCGTCGGCATTTATACTCTTGCCGTCGAATGTTCCAGCGTTATCGCTGGCGGTGGCGTAGCTTCCAGAACAATCTGTACCGTTCGCACAGTGGGCGTGATCTTATCGAAATGATCTACTACAGTCCGGAACCTTCTAGAAAACTGCAGGCGCGGTTTGCGCTAAGAATCGTGTGGTGTTTTGGGACGATAACAAAAACTTGGGAAATGGAACGTGGCAATATTATGGTTCAAAGTAGGGACAAAGATTACGCCTCCCGTAATTTTATCGACAAAAACATTGTGAAATTCATATTAACGTACTATACTTCAGTTTTGCATTCGCACTGTGGATACTTGCGCACGCTGTTTCGCGTATGCTCTCATTAAAGGTGAGAGACATAAGAACAGACGACAGATATATCACTTTCGTGCTGCTGGTTTCACGCATAGTTGCATTGCCAGTAATTTCAGCCTCAAAGAGCGTGATGGTGGCTGACCACTTCAGCCGATTAGAGTTTTTTGTTCAGATTACCTCATGTTGCATAAAAAATACCTTATCAAAGAAACTTCCGCAAGGTCGAAGACATCGGCCTGTTTGCCCTCCAGAAGCTTTTGCCGAAAGCTGCCCGCCATGCACATAACAACAACCACGTCTGCCAGAACTGCTTCAGACGCCTCAGAGATATGCTGTCTTCGTCTAATGGCTTCTCAGCTGAAACATCTGATGAGTTTTTGCCGGAAGAAGAAAAATGCAGAAGTCAAGAGCGGTGCGTAAACACGCCTTAAGCATTGTCACATATGCGACTGGAGAAGCTGCATGCGCAAAATAGCAAAGTTCATGCAGAGCCAAGACAACTTAGCAGCAATTCTACAGTAACCGTAAAATGCCACCGTAAAGTGTGTAACCGCCACTTTCAACCAGCAGATCTAAAATGCAGTATGTGTGCCCAGTGGTTCAAGAACTTTAAGCAAGCCTATGAAGCTCTTCGTATCAAGAGCGCATGCATTTGTTCACGCTGTTGCTGAGCGATATAGAGCACCGAAAACTCCAAGCGCTTAATTGATTGATTGATTGATATGTGGGGTTTAACGTTCCCAAACCACTATATGATTATGAGAGACGCCGTAGTGGAGGGCTCCGGAAATTTAGACCACCTCGGGTTCTTTAACGTGCACCCAAATCTGAGCACACGGGCCTACAACATTTCCGCCTCCATCGGAAATGCAGCCGCCGCATAAAACTCCAAGCCCTTAATTGATTGATTGATTGATATGTGGGGTTTAACGTCCCAAAACCACTATATGATTATGAGAGACGCCGTAGTGGAGGGCTCCGGAAATTTAGACCACCTGGGGTTCTTTAACATGCACCCAAATCTGAGCACACGGGCCTACAACATTTCCGCCTCCATCGGAAATGCAGCCGCCGCATAAAACTCCAAGCGCTTATACCAAACTTGTCATCTTACATGATATACAGATCCCGACGCTGGCGCGCAAAACACGGTATATGGTTAGCACCAAATGCGGTAAAAAGGACACGGCTGAACTCACTGGACATCCAGGCAGCTATGGATTACTACTCCAAAGAGGAGTATAGCTGCTTTCGGCAGAGTCAACAAAAAAGATGTAGTATCTGTTATCATTGACGGAAAAAAAAGGAGCTTGTTTCGAAAAGGTTTATGACCCGTTCGGTGCGAGAGGCTTACCGTCTCTTTAGAGAAGCTAATCCGAACACGTCTATTGGGCTCTCAAAGTTTTATTCCCTGAGGCCGAAGTGGGTTCTTCTTGCACCAGACCAAGAAGTGTGCCTTTGTATATACTGTGCTAATGCCACGAAGTGTGTTTCTGCCCTACAAGACGTCACCGATGGTGCCTACACGGCGGACATCTTGAAAGAACTATGTCTTTGCAGCTCCCCTACAAGTGATTGTTTTTTAGGCCATTGTGACTATTGTGCTAAGGAGGATGCTCTGACAGCCACATAATTAGGAATCCCTGAATATACTGAGGTAGCCTATGCAGTATGGGAAAATGGCGATCTAGGGAAAAAAACAGCTCAGGCAAGTGCTTTTCTGCGAGAGCTAAGTCTATGGTTCGTGAAGTAGATTAGCCATGATTACATAGAATACATTCAAGAATCAGCAATACGCTAGTCGAAAGAGAACCAAGAAAAAGAATCTTGCATTATTCACTTTGATTTCGCCGAAAATTGGACAGCCATTTTACCGAATGAGGTACAGTCGTATCACTGGCACAAAAGACAGGTGTTTATAATCACGTGTGTCGTCACAAGGAAGCAATCAATTCAAAGTTTTGCCGTCATTAGTTATGACACATGCCATGATGCTGCACATGCCTGTTTTACTCTACAAATAATCCACAACTATATGAAGGAACAACGTAAGCCTGACACGCATGTTACTTATGTTTCTGATGGTGCATGCAGTCACTTCAAAAACAAGTACCAGTTGTTCGAGTTATGTCAGAAAGATCATATATCAACAAAGTGGATTTTTTCGGCCACAGGACATGACAAGAACTCTTGTGATGGCGTTGGTGGCCTACTAAAGCATCAGACTACGCCCTACAACCTATGAGCGGCAAGCTCAGCTGTGGTTATGTCAGCATCCCAAATGGTGGCGCAAATGGGCGCGAAGCTCAAGAATGTAGAGCTGCTGTGTCTAATGCAGACGAACTAAAACATTCAGTCAGTTTAAGAAGAGCCAGTGGAAATTGTTGCCACGAGTTCCACGCATATGTGTGCACGTTCTTGGCATGTTTGGCTAAGCACATCTGAGAGTACTGATCGTGGTCGTGTTTTGTTAGCGTCACGTACTGCTAAATGTGATCTGCAAAAGATGCAGCCATTTTGAGCGCATCTCTTGTTTCACGCAGTCACCACCAAAATACCAGTGTGCGGGCACTTCAAGCGCATATGTTTTTTCTAGCGAGACCCAACACTTGCGTTGGAACATTTTCATGTTTGAAATTATCTGCAAATATAGGCAGATGTTTTGCAACTGAGTTAAAGTGTCGAAGATTTCCTCCATTAGGGCTGTGTTATCAGGAGCATAAATGCGCCTTCATGGTTACGTATTTGTCACAGTGCTAAAACAGCCTTTCTTCACCAAATTCGGTCACGTTTATTCACGTTTGAAGCTTATTGCCGCTTTTCCGTTCCGAGTTCCAGATTTATCAACTTATCAGCGCATTTTCAAAAAGCTCTGATTTGTACCACGAATATTGTCGCTAAGAACAAAATAATGCAACATGTTTTTCTACAGTACTGTATGATGGCCTTCTGTTGTATATTTGCGAAATTTTAATAAATATTGAAGATGGGGGTTTTTTATTATTCAAATTTCAGTGGAGTACACTTTTGCCAAAATGAGAACTTTGAGGCACTATATAAAAACTTACATTTGCCCTACGGCAGCAATAACTTACGTACTTAATGAACACACTATATCCTTAAAACGTGTCAAGTTTGAAAACGCTGCTCCCATTACTTTCGGAGAAAAAAAAATGGTGAATACGTAACTTATTTTAATTTGCCGCAAAATTAGACATTTTAAGAGCTATTTCCTTAAAGTCTACAAACTTGAAACCGTATGAATTCATTCTTCATTAGACATGAATTTCAGGTTAAAAATATCTTCCTTGAGACAAAAATATTTGTCTTTTTATAGCATCTCCAATTTTGAAAGTGACAGGTGACGAAATTGGTGCCTCCGTGTTGGTCAAGTTGGATATTTTTTTTCTCGTAAGTTATGCCGTTAATCATAAAACGAACTTGACTTTCAGGCTACCTGGTGAGAGGTGCACCAAATATAAAATACTCAATAAAATCTAAAATATCAACTTTTTGACCCGTCTCGATCTCTCGTGGAATCACCCAGCAATAAACGAAGCCGCGAAAGTACGATTCGCCGCCCGCAAGTACGAAGACTAGGCGTACTACCCATCATTCCCCATGTCGCTGAATGATCTCAGCGCCAGAGTGCGCTGAGATCGTTCGGTTGAGTCCAGTGGGCAGAAGAATCCAGTGGGCAAAAGAACAAGAGACAGTTGTTTCAGCACGGGCGATGAAAGCTCCGATTTCCGCCGGATTCCTGGCACACTAAGATGCACTGTGGGTCGAACAAGACACTAAGGGAGTATCGATGGTTTAGATGCAGGAGTGAAGCCTGAGGGAAGTTTCTCGTTGTCCTTCACAATCATTTTAGCGAGTGACGCTCTGTGCCTCTCCGAAGTGGTGCGTAGGTGGTCATATAACTTAGAGCTCTGGAAATATGTTAGTACTGCGTTTATATTAAACCTTGTAGCTCCCGTGGGCGCTTCTACCACTTTGCCCGTTCTTGGATCGGTATATTTTCGGTAGTGCTTCTTAATTATTCTAGTTTGAAGCAGAGATTACACATCTGAGAACCAATTAGGAAGCGTTTTACAGTAAGTGTCTACCAGCATCTAAATTTGGAAGAAACTAATTAGACTAAGGTGCTGACCGCACTAATGCTAAAATAGTCTGATATAAACACCGGCAAAAAGTACTATGCAGAAAACCGATGCCATAAGTAATTCACATAAAAAGCAGCGCCAATAACGAGGGACAAGAAAAAAAAAGCAGACAGAAGGCGGCAGTCTGTCTGGCATGCGAATTATATCGTACCAACTCGCCCAAGCAACCACGTTAACTACTTCCATAAGTAAGGCAATGGCATTCCTTCTATTTTTATCAACCAAGTGAACACAGGTAATACAAGTCCGCGGAGCTAATCACCAGTTGCAAAATGTTTACTGACCCTGAAATAAAAACACCTGTTCTAAATATGTTCTGGTATGCCCGTTTTTTCCATTTATTTCCAGGGCCTACACCAAGAAATCAGAAGCACACATGACACCTTTATTTTGGAGCAAGAACGAAACATAGTGGCGATGGGGCCATTGGAACGACTTAAAAGTAGGTAGTATGGACACACGTACTTTCGGGTCACGAACAAAACTGATGTCGACGTCAGCGTCACGAAAGACACTCTTCGATTTTGTTCTTCGGTTTTTCTTAGGAAACGAGAACAATCAAACTTTTTGTTGCGACAATTCGCCAAGCAGCATCACCCAACCATTCTGATTTCCAGCCGTACAGCTTGCGAATATCTAGTACACAAAACGTATCACATATCCATGCTGCAGTTCACGGACACAGAAAAATATGGTCTTCTCAAGTCGCCAACAAGAACACTAGCACGCCAAGCAAACTTTCGTGTTCCTTGGCAATCCATGTCTGCGGAGCGACGAGAACAAGCGTAGGCACGTTTGTGCAGCGAAATACACTGGTCAAAGCGAAGTGACGTCATAGGCCGTAGTCAACACAGTGAGCACGCCTGAAATTTTCTAGGTGGCATTGCCCAGGTTATGGCACCGTTCCGTCCTAGGCATTTTTTATCTTATTTTGTGACATAGCCGTTACGGACAACGACCGCAGCAGTGGCCAACTAAAGAAGAAATGAAAAATAATGAACTAAAATTGGACGAGCTGAATAAAACGAATGAACGAATTATCAAACAGGTGAGTCATGGAGGAAATAAACGAAAGCAAACACAATTACAAACCATGGTGGACGAAAGAGTGAGCTGTAGTCCTTTCAGCAAATACGCAGTTCTCTGTGAATGTTGGGAACTCGAAGTTATTGATTGATATGTGGGGTTCAACGTCCCAAAACACCCATATGATTATGAGAGACGCCGTAGTGGAGGGCTGGAGAAATTTCGACCACCTGGTGTTCTTTATTGTGCTATAAAATCTGAACACACGGGCCTAACACATTTCCACCTCCATCGTAAAAGCAGCCACCGAAGCCGGGATTCGATCCCACGACAGACGGGTCAGCAGCCGAGTACCTTAGCCACTAGACTACCGCGGCTGGGCGGACCTCGAAGTTAGGCTCCAAAAGTGTTAACATGTGCTTACAAACAAATGTTGGTAAAGTTTTCTGAAACCATTACGCTTCTTTATGGCGAAAACTGCGTGGAGGAAAAACGACAAAGACCGCGCGACACGAGCACGGAGCCACGCTGGGAGCAGGATATGACGTCACGCCTCGTTCGAACGCGCCACGAGGGCCAATCAGGAAAGGCGTCGTCATCACTGTCTGCAATGCGGGAGCTACGCCACTGGCTGCACTAAAAGTGGAGTGTACGGCTTTTCCTGAAGAAGCAGTGCTCGTAGCGAGATTGCTTCCCGACAAGGTGCTCTGCCGCATGGCGACTCGAATGGCGGAGGAAGCTGATGACACAGCGAGGCTTCAGCGTGAACTGGCGGAGCGAAGCTTGATTGACCGAGGCAAAGCGATTTCCTGCATGGCGGCCACCACACTGCGGAAGACCGACGGTGACATCAGAGGAGCGAATGTGACGTGGATGCCCCACGCAAGAAACCCATGTGAAAAAGGTGAGTTCTGTTATGAATGTAATCAAAGAAAAGCAATATTCGATGAAGCAACGATTTGAACTGTTGAAAATGATGTATTAGAGGAACTTAGCTAGAGAATCATTGTCTGCTGCTATATTGTTCTGAATTAAGCGCCAGATGGATAGCATCTTCATGCCATACATGGCTGTTCACGCCTACATGGCAAGCGCACTTACTTTGCAAGCGCTTCCTTTTTTAATTGTCCACCTCCATCTCTTGCGCACTGTGTTAGTGTCGCTAGTGACGAAAAGAAGTATTTACAACTTCGCATCATTTCGTCCAGGGAGTCTACCACCTTTGCCCAAGCACGCGTCTACTTCCGTCTACATCGAGCCTAGACCAGTCGCCGAGCGCCGAAAGAGGTCCATAAATAGCGAATGGTTCTAGTAAACTTGAGTTTCACAGGCTGTACGAGCGAGTTTTCGCCGTTAGAAGTCCACATCAACCAGGGCACTCTGCGCTGCAGTGAATTGCTTTGTAAACAGGCTGATTTTTTGATCGGTCAAGAATGACTCGAATGACAAAATTATTTGTATCGCCGGTGTTTTCGAACTATGAACTTTTACTGGTCTCTAATTGTAGCAATAAAATACGATTGAAGCATCATTCGCGTCTTATATTTTGAAACATGTTTGCGGCATGCTTCCCATGTTTTCTACTTCTTGTCACAATAATTAAGATATCGAGTTTTTTTTTGCATAACCTCAAGTGGCATTAACGCATAGTTTTTAAATATTTCAAAGCACATATTAGGCACATATTCAAAAAAAAACATATTAGGCACATATATAAAAATTTATAATATACTATGCCTTCAGGCAGTTACTCTCCAGCTACCATAATACTCACAGTGAATAATGGCCGACGCGTTGGCTCATCGTTTAGGGTGCTCGGCATCCGGCCTGAAAGCCGATGATGGATCCCGACCGCAGCGGTTGCATTTCGACGGAGCAGAGCGTAGAGGCTCGCGCCGCGTACTGTGCGGTGTGCGCGAGTGCACGAAAGGTCGGAAGCTCTCAACTACGGCGTCTCGCAGCCTGAGTCGCTTTGGGACAAACCACATTAGCACACCATAGGTGAAATTCCTATGGTGAAACCATAGGTGAAAGTCATGTGCGACAATACCAACATTTTGAACGTGCATTATAACGCAAGCAGTGCATCAGACGTAACTGTTGACATGAAACTGAATTTGTGAGTTGTGTAATACAAGGAACTGCATGACTTTGCAAATAACGCCATGTGGTCTAAACTAAGCCTGAGTCCCCCACTATGGCGTGCACTATGCATCTTAGGCTTGGAACAGAAAAAACGTATAAAAATAAATGTTTCAGAAATTTCAAATATAAATAATTATTTCTCTGAATTTACGCTTCAAAACCATGATGTCATTATCAGGCAAGACTCGGTGGGAGATTTGGTATTAATTGAGGTTTCCTTGGTATCCTTTAACGGGAACTTAATCTAGGTGCACAGGTGTTCCCACGGTTCGCCTTCATTGAATAGCGGCCGCCATGACGGATAGTCGAACCCACACCCTGGAGCTCAGATGTGGGGCCCTTCACCTGACAAGTTACATGACTTCTCAGTGGTATTCATATTTCTCCATTGTATAAGAAAAATATTAGAATTACAGGCACCTCCTCTTGCTCTATTAGTAACTAACTGCGAAGTCAATTAGGCAAAATTTTCAACAGGAGGTGGTGAATTCTGAAGAGAGTGGTTTTCCTGTGGCCATATTTAGTCCCAGCTTGAGCACTGTAACTACCAATACATAGATTTAGCGTGAAATGAGACGAAATTTGCTTTATTTGGTCCTGGAAGCCCCCGATCACACACCCCACGAGACAAGGAAGGGGGGTCCACTGGAGTTGCTGGCTGCGCCCACGCCCGCACAATAGGTCCATGGCCCTCCGCCAGTTGAGAGATGGTAGCTTCTAAGGGCCCTCTCCAAGTCCCCTGTTTTGTGCTGAACTTGGCGCCACGTAACACCAGGCGCTGCCAGAACATACGAGTAAGTGTGCAATTATTCGTTAAACAGCATCCTGGATTTAATTATACCTTCAGCAAAGTGATTACACGTGCTTGAGTCGAGAATGAAACTGCTTAGAGCATCGAGAGTGTGACAAAGTACTTTTTACCTGATATTTTACAAAAACCTATACGTAATCATTTATATATATCTATGGTCATTCACTATCATTGATCATTGCTGTTTAAATATATTTTGGCACTATATTCACTTTTATATAACAAATATTTACGAAAAAACAGAAAAGAAGAAACACTCACTCACTGACGGCCAAGGCTGTGAGAGGCAACAACGACGAAGAGGGCTGATTATGTGGAGCGCGAGGAACGAGGCCACGTAGCGCGTGTTTGAAGGCGTCTGCAGAGCCAATCAGAAAACGATCGTCAGCGCTGACCGCAACGACGAAACCAGGCTACGTACCAGAGCTGCTCTCAGTTACCATTACATTCCTTCGAAGAAGGCGGTAGCAAGAGTGCTTCCAGGCAAGATGGAGTGCCATACGGCGAGTACGCGATGGCAGAGCAGAGCTAAGATGCCGCGAGAGCACGACTTCGACAGAAGCAGCAAGGTTTGGCAGGCCGTGGCCACACGGCCCCCGAAAAGACAACCATTCGTGACAACATTCATGGACAAATCGGAGGAGCCAATCCGATGTGGATGTCTCGCGCAAGATCCCCCCGTGAAGCAGGTGAGCCCCGTTATCAATATCATTAAACGCGAATCACTTAGATATGACGCGATTGTGCCAACTCTTGAATCAGGGAGCCTTGAGAAAGCAGACATCCTAAGATTCGATGCTTGAGCAACGCATTAGTAATGTTAATACAAGCTTCGCTGCTGCGTTGAACCACATGCATCACCCAATATTGCATGCCATATCTTCTTTTTTCTAAATTTCGTCTCCATCGATTTTGCATATATCTTGGTGGCATTGTTAAAGAATAAATGTACGTTCTTAACACCATGCAGGAACTCGTGAAAAGAGTGCACGACTACGCCTCGTCCCGCAAGCGCCGTGCTCCTGTGTCCTACCAAGTGCTCACTTGCGTCTACATCGAGCCTACGCGGTCCATAGCAGCCGCAATCACCAAAGGAAGACTTGGAAGGAGGAAGTAGTTCCAGTGAACTCACTTTTACCGCCTCAGCAGGGCAGTTGTTAAGCTCAAGGATTCACTCGCTTGACAGGGAATCCTATGCTGCGCCGTACGGTCTATCAAATACGCCTTATGTAGCCTGTTCGCCAGCCATCTCATGTTCTGAACCATTTGTATGGCCAGTATATAGAAATCGTCGGGCTATATAGTTTTCTAATATTGCTAATAAAGTCCTATTGAAGCGTTATTTTCGTCCTACTATATTGAAGCATCAATAAAACTTCGGTTCTGTGTGGTTGGTGCTGTTATGACCGTCATCAGTAGGCGCCATGCTGTCGCTGAGAAGCGTAGCCGGGCAGCGTTCCCACGCCTGGAACCCCAGTTTTCTTGGAACCTGCGTCGAGAGCTGACGGGGCAGCGGCGCTCTTTTAATCCTCAAACAAGTAGCCGGCTGGTCGACTGCCTATGCCCACCAGGTATTGTCCCTGCTAGCCGGAGGATGAGACGTCGCGTCGCCACGACACCGTAAGCTGTTCCTGAGAGCACAACAAGGACAGCTTCTTCCTTGGAAGAAACTGCGACCGCCGCCACAAATTGCCCTTCTAATTGAGCGGACAGATTGGCGGACCGTTTGATGTCTGCTGTCCGGAGCTTGGGACCCCTCGACCAGCGACACACACACGACGAGGAAGAGCCCCTCTGGCGCCACTTTGCAGTGCAGTGATCACGACTCAATATTGGATGCTCACGTGGGCCATGCATGCTCGTACCCGTCGCCTGTTGTGTGTGTGTGATTGGTGTTCCACTCAAGAAGGAGGAGCCCGACAGGGCTTATAAGGACGCCGCAGAGTGCGGGACGTCGCTCTGAACCTTTTAACGGTTTAACCACCACGCTCGTGGTTTGTGAACTCTTAACCTCATGCTGTAAATATTTGTAAATAGTGCCATAAACCTGTTTGTTTTTTCGTATCCCCATCCTGTAAGCGCTCGTTTCCTCAACCCGAAGCTACACCACGCTACCACAAGAGACCGGGTTTTGTTTTCGTATCCTCCAGCGACCTTCCTTCCGGCCCGCTACAACTGGTGGCAGCAGTGGGATACGACTCAGCACTCCAGAGCCGCAACAACTAGTTGGCAGCGATTGGATTCGAAGCTACAAGTGACAACAACAGTCGGCCCAAGGGAAGCAGCTGGCTCGAGACATGGATCACGTATGGGTGAGTGCTTGGCTTTTCCTTTGAGTGAACCAGGTTCTTAAAGAGGGTTAAATTTTAGAACTGGTAGTTAACTTTGCCGAAAGACTCAGTTTCGCCGTTTCGGAAAGTTTTTTTGGAAAAAACGAGCACTCAGTACGATCATGAACTTACGGGAGCTGCAGAAGTCAGACTTGTTGCTGTTGTGTGAGGAATTGGGGATCGATACAAAGAGTTTTGCACGAAAACCCATAATCATTCAATCGATTAATGATTTGGGGGCTAATGATGAGGAACTAAGTGAAGAATGGGACCTCATCATCGAAAGAAAACTAAGAGCAGCTCAGATGGAAGGAAAGAGTTGAGACGAAAGAGAAGGCCTCAAGAGAAAGTTTTTCAAACAAGATAACGAATTGAGTAAGAGGCTGGGACTCCAGCAAGGAGTACTTTTCGTAAATGAGGCAGAGTTCGAGATGTCTAGGTACATGCAGCCATATGAGGTATCATGAGATATGGGCCTGTATCTTAGACTCTTTGAACGAAAGTGTAGTCAACTGAAGTGTGAACGAGACACCTGGTCTCAGAGGCTACGCACGGTTCTGCCCTGCGAGGCAGCGGATGTTGTTGCGCGACTCAGCGAGCAGCGCGCGAACAACTATGAAGTTATCAAAGCAGAGCTGATTAGAAGATTCGGAACTTCTGTTATCAAAAAGAAAGAAAGACTCGCACTGGAGTCTGAAAGTGGGGCGCGTCACAAAGCGCTGGAAGTTGAGGCGCATCAGGAAGCGCCAGGACCAGGGATCGCACAAGAAAAGGACCCGCATAATCTCGAAGGCGTCAATCTAGAGCATGTCGAAAACGAGCCCTTGGCCAGTCTCGAGGTAGAGACAGTATCAAAAGACGGTCCTTGCGAGAATGAGGTGTGTGCCTGCAGCCCTAATGGGCTCAGTAAGGAGCTGGAAACCATCCCCATGCCTCAAGAGGATGTCTCAAAATTTTCACATGTAGATATGGTTAGTGCAGTGGCTAATGAGAGTGAGAACGCGACGCTTGAGGAGTGCAGCGATGCCATCAGAGAGGGCCCAGTTATTGGTTTCATCAGCGTTGACAAAGATAATTTGGCCCAACAGTCCGTCCTGACGCAGAGTTCGAAGAGCGTCAGCGGGAGGGAAGACCTAGCACTAGCTCCAATGAGCATCCCAACTTCTGAGGTCACGACGCGACATGATGATGGCATCGAGAGAAAAGAGGCAAGCAAACATCGCCGAAAAACAAAGAAGCGAAAGCGTTCAGCACTGCCTAAGCCTAGGACTAGTCCCACCCCGTCGCCAAAAAGACGAAGGGGTAGGCATTCAATCAGTTTTAGGAAACGTCAATGGTGGCGTTCAGCCTGGCACAAGCGGCGATCCAGCTTTGGAGGGGGGAAAGGAGGTGCATCACCCAAAGGAAAAACGCGTTTCAGTTCGACAACTTCAGGAAGGCGGCCTTGTCCGAAGGGTCAAGGTCGAAAGATCACAAAAGCTAAAAACCGCGTCGGGGCGAACACAAAGGGACAGTGGCCCCAGTTTTCCTCCTGTTTCTGGTACCCCTTTCACATTACCGAAGAAAGCCGGCCGAAGTGCAGAATGAGGCGTGATGGCAGGACACAGCCTAACGTTCGTGTGTTTAGTAGCCTCAGGCCTGCTGGAAAACAGCCGGGACCGCGACCCCATCGTGTGCGATTCAAGGAATCTAGTTGAGAAAAGGGGACGGTCAGTTTTAACAATGGTTGCACGTGCGTGTTAAATATGGCTACTCAGTATTGAATTGGAGATGCATATTGGTCTGTTTAAGTTTGTAGGTTACAAGATGCGGTCTTAATTTTTTTTAAAAAAGGGAAACCGCCGAACCAAAGGCTGAAAGATAGCATCGAAGTAATTTAATCATTAGTGCAAAAATTTACATAAAGGTAAAAACCGAGAAAATATGTTATTTTCTAGTTTTTTTTCAAAGGTTTAGTGTAATGTCGTATGCCTTCACTACCATGGGGATGTGGCGTAAATGAGCATTTGAGGAAGATGCTAGCATAAACCAATCGATTTTGTAAAATGATTAAGCTTGGCGCGACACAGTGAAGTTGTCGTTGCTCGCTGTAAGAATTGAGAGCCATTGGCGCACGGTTTTAGCAAAAACCTTCGCGATTGTTGTGAGGTGCTTTTCAGGTGTTTTTACCTGTGGTTATTTTTGTGTTGAACACGGTGTGTAACAACGTAACGTAAGAAAGACAAAGTGTGAGGGATTAAGCGTTTTGGCTAGTAGTACCGTGTACCCTGCAACGCTGTGGGAATGGGAGTAATTAATGAGCTCAGGCGAGCCCAGTGGTTTTTTTACTCAGAAGCGTTTGCATAAGCAGGTACCTTAAACCAAATGAACCTTCAAGAAAGCAGCGTTTGTCTCCTAAGTTTTGTCGATGTTTTCTGCCAACAATAATCGATTGAGTGATCATATGAGCAGATCAAGCTTTCTCCAACCGTTGAGGTAGACCGTTAGGTCACAGCTTAGGTTAAACTTTCGGGAGGCTGGTGAGCTTTATGTCTCAGTAGTAGACAATTATTGGCACCCGTAAAAAAAGACGGACTTTAGAAGAATTTTAGCGCTTGCTGATTCCGTAATCGAGCTGATGCTCTCAGCGGGACAGAACCGATGAAAGTAGTCGGCGATGAAAAGAAGGAGGCAGCCGTATGTCAGGATGACAATGGTAAAAAGCAAAGCTGCACTTTGCTTGAGCCGGAATTTGGGCTCTCGTGAGATAACGTACTGCGCTTCAGGAAACGAATGCGCTTGCCTTGTGTAGGCAATTGATCAGTTGCAGCGTTATATCGGAGGTGCTAAATTTAAAGTAGGTACAGACCATTGTCCCCTTGGCTGCAAACCATGACATCGAAGAACAGTCGCCTTGTGAGGCGGAGCTTGATCCTTCAAAAATATAATTTTGGCATTGTAAAGGGCAAATTGAATGGAAACGCTGACGCGCACAGCCGCTCTTTCTAAGCCATTCTGGGGTGCTCTTGATGTATCGAAATTGATATTTTCGTTTTTTTCGTGCATCTTATTATGTTAAATTTGTAAAGTAGCACGTCTGGTTTTTTCAGCTCAAGTGAGTCCTGAGAGTTCTGAGTGTGAGCTTTTGTTAAAGCTAGTAATTCAAATTGGTTTGCCATCCCTCTTTTGGCTTGGTTTGTTCGAAGAGGGCCGAGTGCTTGCTTGTACATGTGGTCGAGTATCAGAGATGCTGTCGAAGATTCGGCAATCACCCGGACCATGCCACAAGCGAAGACCTGTTCCTGGCATTCAACTACGGACCCTCTCGTCGTCCCTGCAAGCAGCAGCGGTGACTGCTGCCCTCCGTGACTCATCTGGCGAGGGGGAAGCTGTTATGACCGTCATCAGTAGGCGCCATGCTGTCGCTGAGAAGCGTAGCCGGGCAGCGTTCCCACGCCTGGAACCTCAGTTTTCTTGCAACCTGCGTCGAGAGCTGACGGGGGAGCGGCTCTCTTGTAATCCTCAAACAAGTAGACAACTGGCCGGCTGCCTATGCCCACCAGGTATTGTCCCTGCTAGCCGGAGGATGAGACGTCGCGTCGCAAAGACGCCGTAAGCCGTTCCAGAGAGCAAAACAAAGACAGCGTCTTCCTTGGAAGAAACTGCGACCGCCGCAACATATTGCCCTTCTAATTGAGCGGACAGATTGGCGGACCGTTTGATGTCTGCTGTCCGGAGCTTGGAACCCCTCGACCAGCGACACACACACGACGAGGAAGAGCCCCTCTGGCGCCACTTTGCAGTGCAGTGATAACGACTCAATATTGGATGCTCACGTGGGCCGTGCATGCTCGTACCCGTCGCCTGTTGTGTGTGTCTGATTGGTGTTCTACTCAAGAAGGAGGAGCCCGACAGGGCTTATAAGGACGCCGCAGAGTGCGGGACGTCGCTCTGAACCATGTAACGGTTTAACCACCACGCTCGTGGTTTGTGAACTCTTAACCTCATGCTGTAAATATTTGTAAATAGTGCCATAAACCTGTTTGTTTTTTCGTATCCCCATCTTGTAAGCGCTCGTTTCCTCAACCCGAAGCTACACCACGCTACCACAAGAGACCGGGTTTTGTTTTCGTATCCTCCAGCGACCTTCCTTCCGGCCCACAATAGTGCGTAACTTTAAAGGTGAAGAGTTCAGCGCAAATAGGGGTGAACCACAAAGAGATGACACAGGGCCAGCGCTATTGTCACCCATTTGCAGCCCGTTCTTATTTTCGGCGAAAGTCGACACCTTAGAAATATTGAAGCAGTGATCACGTGAAGTTTTCTGTTCATATCTTAATGATAGGTCGCTGTAGCACTATGGAATATTCAGTGGCTGTAGTTGCGACATATTCTGACGTTGTGCTGTGTTTAAGGCAGAGTAAACAATTTTCGCTGTTACTCAGATGCAAATAAAACAGCGCCATAAATACAAGCAATGTAAAAAACATTTTGGAGGCCCAAAGCTTGACGTTTAGGAGTTTAGTAGTTGAAAGTGTGATAGGAATATTCTGTTGCTACGGCGCATATTTCAAATACTGAGGGCATGACACTTTTTCTAACTTGTTAAGCAACCACTACGTGGCCTTAAGAAAACAGGCACAGTAGCTTGTGTGCCTTTTGTAGTGGGCGACTGGCTTTAAAGCAATAAGTCATTAGGATAATTGCATGTTCTCGCGCCTGATTTGATGGGTGCTTGTACCACTCACGATTACCGCGGTATTTTATGTTTTATTGTGAAGCTTGTGTACAGGCTGCGTGTGTATGTAAAGCATGAAAGTTACTTTGACTGCATTTCCAAGCAGGGGACGTTATTTTGAATTTAGAAAAAGTGGTTAACGATTTAGAGTACTCAATATGAATTCACAAGAGGCACTTGGCCGTGTGCTAGAACATCCAGTTGCCACGCAAACGCTCCGGCTTCAATGTCAACTCTGGCCCAAAATTTTATCATTAATATTATTTAGTTTATTTGCATCGTTCTTAGTTTTTCTGTTTCACATAAGATTATTTTTAGCTCCCAACCAACGATACCTACACCTGAATTTCTGAGAAACAAGCTTTTTAACGCTGTCACGTTACAATTCACTATATAGACGCATGGACTTTCTGACCATCTTGGGTCAATGGCCAAAACTCCTGATTTTTTGGTCACGGTTGACATCAGGCGTAGTCCATGGTAGGAGTGTGGCAGCTTGGGCTAGTTGGTAGGACATGACGATAGTTAGAGCACGAAAACAGAACGACGACAAAGAGACATGAAGGACACGTGCCTTTCATGTTCTTCTTGTCTCTTTATTGTCGTTCGGTTCTCGCGCTATAACTATCGCCATGGTAGCAGGCGTGCAACCTTCAACCTATCGATTGTGAAAGGGACGGCGCTTTCTCCGCGCGCGACTGCCAAATATGCTTACACTGCGAAGCCGAGGCCCGAAACTGTTGCCGCTCGTTTCGTCGTGGCCCGCAAGCTCTGTTCTTTCACTCGAAGCATGCTCGAGATGTGTGCAGTGTGGCAGCGCATGAGCATGGACACGGGAATTATTTAACATTTTGCAGGCTTCCTTCAGCGCCGGATAAAGTTAGCGCGCAACATGTACAGCTGGATCGATCTTTTTGGAATGCCTTCTGTGACGAAACGAAACGCATTTGGCCCTCAAATCGATATTAAAAATTTCGCATAATTGATCTCAATTAACTACAGCAGCGCAATATAGAAGTCATACAATCCAAGGCAGCGCCTGCCATATATATATATATATATATATATATATATATATATATATATATATATTTATATGTGTGTGTGTGTGTGTGACGCTACAAAATGGAGACACGTCGTGGTCCAGATGCCATGCGTTTATTCTAAAGCACGCGCACTTCCTCTTCGTCGGCTTCTCCTAGAATCACCTTGTGAATGCGTCACACTTCCCCCTCCCCTCGAGAAAGTCTCAGTTCAGAAGGTTCAAAATAACGCCGCAGTTTGCTAACATGCACAATGTCAGAGTTTCTACGTAAAGGTAGCACGGAGCGGTTGATTTCATAGTTCACTGTTGAGACCTTGCGTAGAATCTTGTAGGGTCCTTCCATGACAGAACTCAGTTTGCCGTTGTTGGGATGCCATGGTGTCTCGTAAAGGACAAAGTCACCGACTTGGAACTCAATCGGAAGAAATTTTCTATTATAAATGACTTTGTTCTTATTATGGTAGGCGATAGAATTGGTAACTGCAGTTTTTCGCGCTTCTTCGACGGTTTCTTCTCGTTGTTCCAGTACAGTAGGATAAGATGGAATTCCATACATCAGGAAGGAAGGTGCGTAGCCGGTCACTTCGTGGGGTGTTCTGTTGTATTCGTCAATTACCTCCGGGAGCAGCTTAGTCCAAGACTTCCGTGGTTCGTCATTGATCTTACATTTAGGTCTCGTTACGATAGTCTGGTTTGTCCGCTCGTTCATGCCGTTGCATTGTGGATGATGAGATGAGGTGAATAGTTGGTGTATACGATTATGTTTTAAAAACTGCTTGAATTTTCCTGCGGTAAATCCTGTTCCACGGTCTGAAAGGAGCTTCCGTGGTTTTCCAGAAGAAAAAATTGTTTTTAAGCATGAAATGTAGGCGTCGCTGTTCTCACTTTTATGAGCAAACGCCCATACGTAGCGAGTCGCATGATCAATAACCAAGTGTATAAACCTTTTTGACGAGCCATATCCAGAAAATCCTCCTATGGTGTCTATTGCAAAGAGGTCGAAGGGCTCTTCAGCTGGAGGCAGTGATTCAAGCGTCCCAAACTTTTTTGTTTTCGTCTTCTTGCATCTCTGGCATGTATCACAATGCCGAATGTAAGTGGAAACATCGGTTACCATATGCGGCCAATAATATTGCGGAGACAGGAGTGATAGTGTCTTCTTCACTCCGACATGCCCAAAATGTTGATGTGCATTCTTCAGAATGGTTGGGCGTAGTTCATGGGGCACGTATATTTTCCGTAGTCGTTTTCTTTTAACGATGATGATGTTATTTTCCAATGAGTGCGTTCCTTTTGAACGCTCATTGTTGCATCGCTGAAGGTCGTCGTGTGATAGAAGATTAACTATTGGGGCTCTGGAGAGCGCATCTGCTTCGACATTACTTGTGCCCTTTTGATGTTTGATGTTCACATCATACATTGACAGTTTCAAAGACCACCGGAAGAGACGACCTTGAGGATTTTTAACATTCTTCAGCCACTGGAGTGCAGAGTGATCTGTTACAACAGTGAATGACTTTCCATGAAGGTAGCAATGCCATTTATCAATGGCATCTACAATGGCAAGACATTCTCTTTCTGTAATAGCATAGTTCACCTCATGCTTAAGTAGTTTGCGGGAATAGTAAGCAACAGGATGTTCTTTGCCTTTGTCATCAGGTTGTTTCAGCACTGCACCGATGCCTTCGCCAGACGCGTTACAGTACACAGTACATGGTCTCGAAGGGTCGTATATGCGAAGCACCGGTTCTTCAGTTATCCGCTCCTTCAGTTCACGAAAGGCTTGCTCGCATGCTTCTGTCCACACCCACTTGCTGCCTTTGTGGAGTAGTTTGGTGAGTGGAAGAGCGATATCGCTGAAGTGGGGGATGTACTGACGGTAGGTGTTTACAGTGCCCAGAAAACGCTGGAGATCTTTTTCTCGTTTTGGTGTAGGAAATTTGAGTATGGCAGCCACATTACTTTGCTTAGGTGTCACTGTTCCTTGTGAAATTTTGTGGCCCAAGTATTCAATGCTGCAGCGTGCAAATTGGCACTTTTTTCGTTTGAGTTTTACGTTCTCGGTTTTGAGAGCTTTCAATAGCGCCTCAAGGTGTCGTATATGATCATTAAATGTCTCTGAGTATACGACCACATCGTCAAAGTAATTAATAACATTGGTGAGCTGATGTTTCGCTATTATTGATTTCATGGCTCTTTCAAATGTAGCTGGAGCGTTCTTCAACCCAAACGGCATTACCAACCACTCAAAATGACCATCAGGCGTGACAAATGCAGTTTACTGAACATCGTCAGGATGCATTTGCACATGCCAGTATCCCGACGTTACGTCTAACGTAGTGAAAAACTCCGCCTTTCCTAAGTGGTCAAGAATATCATCTATACGTGGAATTGGTTTAAAGGCGGGTACCGTTATGGCATTGAGTTTCCGGTAGTCAATACATAGACGAGTGCGTCCTTCACCTTTCTTTTCTGCTAAAATGACAGGTGCGGCGTAGGGCGATAATGAAGGCCTCACAACACCTTGCTTGAGGAGAGCGTTAACCTGTTTGTTGATCTCCACTTTGTCTGCCTGTGAACATCGGTATGGTGCTCGACGAATAGGGACAGCATTGGTAAGTGCGATCCTATGTTTCTCAGTAGTGATGCACCCAATATCTGTCTGAGATTTCGAAAATATCTCATCATACTTGCTTAAAAGAGAGTCGAGCGCCACAGACTCATGCTCTGATAAGTTTTCTGAAGTCAGGGTTCGCATCACCGGGGCTTGAATGGTTTTCTTTTCATTGTGATGCGGAAGGTTCATATTCTCACGTGCTTGTGTCACTGACTTGCTTTCCAGATTTACAGAAAGATTGAAGTATGAAGCGCTGTCTAGGCCAAGAATTAATTGCGTTCTCATGCCTCGCAGCACATGTGCATAAACTTTCTTGATGACGTTCCCAATTTGTAACTGAATGTTTACGCGACCCAAAGTTCGAATGCTTGATGCAACTTGCTGGACCATGATGCTGGAGTCTCTCATCAACTGAAGCTTTAGCTGTTTGTACACATCCTCGCTGATACAAGTAATTGTTGCTCCTGTATCGAGAATTGCATTTACTGGCTTTCCGTTGATGAGAGCACTGAAGTGTATTAATGAAACTCTGGGTTGCCTTCCTCGTTTCCCTGTTCAGTATCAATGGCGGACACATTGCCGCGACGCGGACATTCGTTGTGCCAGTGAAACTGTCATGGGAAACCAGCAGCTGAGCAGTATCTACATTCGTTTTGCGGGGCACGCGGTTGAAGAGTTATTGTCGGTTGCTGCGATCTGCTGAAGAGACGTGGAGCTCTTGATGCGATACTAGCGTTACGAGTAAAGGAAACTCCTCTCACCCGTTTTAAAGATGTCTCGACCCGTTGAGCAGCGGTGAGCCACTCTAATGACGAGTTGAAAGACAGTCCAGCGAGCGCCAGTTCCACATCAGGAGGAACACCATCAGTCAGCCCAGAAATGATGTGGCACTCTTTCAGGTCAGCCAAGGAACCCAGTCGCTTTTTCTCGTCGTAGTAGTCCTTGATGATCTGCCTTCCTTTCAGTCGGTAGTGAATGAAGAGACGGAAGGCATCTCCGTCTGTCGAAGCAAAGCGGGCTTGCATGTCACGCTTGATATCGCCCCAAGTTGTCTCGCCGTTGCCGAAAATCTCTGTCAGGTACCACTTGAACGCTTCCCCTTCAATGTATTCGTTGAAGTGAGTGACCCGATCGCGGTGAGTCCATGATGCCTCGGCTGCCTTCATGTCGAAAAGAAGAAGCCACTTGTCGATGGGGACGTCTTCTGGTGTTCCCTTGAACTTCTGTATGATGAGCGGGGGCTTTGGCTTAGCCATGGCACGTTGATGAGGTCGATCCTGTCGACTTGTGTGACGCTACAAAATGGAGACACGTCGTGGTCCAGATGCCATGCGTTTATTCTAAAGCACGCGCACTTCCTCTTCGTCGGCTTCTCCTAGAATCACCTTGTGAATGCGTTTATTCTAATGCACGCGCACTTCCTCTTCGTCGGCTTCTCCTAGAATCACCTTGTGAATGCGTCATATATATATATATATATATATATATATATATATATATATATATATATATATATATATATATATATATATATATATATATATATATATATATATATATATTGTGAAGAAGTTTAATAGCCGCTAAAGACAGCGACGAGACAGCGTGAAGAACCGTCCAGTGATCGGCACAGCAACGAACCAAAGCACGAGCCGAGGGAGCCGGGCGTTGGCGATGCTGCTTGCTGCAGGCCCATCTTCTTCTTCACAATCGCCCGGGCTGAAAAAGGAGCCTTCCTGGCGACCTAAGAAGTTTCAGGGAGAGGCTCATGATACGGTTTTAGGCGGGAAACATGGACGATGTCAAGTGCACGCCGGTGCATGTCATCCGATCGGGAAACTGGCTCAATTAGGTAATTAACCGGAGAGGTTTTCTCTAAACTGGTGTAAGGCCCCTCGTACCGAGGGACAAGTTTGATGAGAGTCCGGGAGTTTGGTATGGGATGGCAAGCCACACGAGAGACCCTGGGGCATAGCTGTGATCCGGAAGAGAGGTGCAACGGTTTTCTTTCCGGCGTTGCTGCTCGTCCGAGGTGAACGCACGGGCGAGCTGGCGGCACTCTTCGGATTGTCGAGCAGCATCGGAGATAGGTGGACATTCGGAAGCATCAGGACGGTAGGGCAGTAGAATATCAATTGTATGGGAAGGGTCACGTCCATAAAGAAGAAAGAAAGGTGAAAATCCCGTGGTTGTTTGTATTGCAGTACTGTATGCGAATGTGACGTATGGGAAAACACGGTCCCAGTTGCTATGATCAGATGCCGCGTACATTGAGAGCATATCTTCCAGCGTGCGGTTAAACCGTTCCGTTAGCCCATTAGTCTGCGGGTGGTATGCTGTCGTTTTCCGATGAATGACGTGGCATTCCAACAGCAGAGTTTCGACAACCTCGGAGAGGAAAGCGCGGCCTCTGTCATTAAGGAGCTCTCGAGGTGCGCCATGTCGAAGGATAAAACGACGTAAAATGAAAGAGGTGACATCCTGAGCGGTAGCGCTCTGCAAAGCGGCTGTTTCGGCGTAGCGTGTTAGATGGTCGACCGCCACTATAATCCACCAATTGCCATCTGGTGTCAATGGAAAGGGGCCGTAGAGGACAACGCCAACGCGATCAAATGGCTTGGCAGGGCACGGAAGAAGCTGCGATTTGCCAGTCACACGTAGCGGTGTTGATCTGCGTTACTGGCAGTCAGGACAGCAGTGCACAAATTTGCGTACAAAAAATACATGCCGCCCCAGTAATAGCCATGGCGAAGGCGTTCATATGTTTTGAACACCCCGGCGTGGCCACATTGTGGATCATCGTGAAGAGAGGCGCATACCTGCGATCGTAAAGTGCGTGGAATGACCAGTAGCCACTGGCGGCCATCAGGAGCATAGTTGCTTCGAGGAAGTAGTTGATCGCGGATGGCAAAATGGAAAGCTTGACGTCGGAGAGATCGAGATACCGGAAGGTTGGGCGTACCAGATAGATATTCGAGAAGAGATGCGATCCACGGGTCACGACGTTGTTCGGTGGCAATTGAGTCAAGATTTAATGATGACAAGGTCTGGGGGCACGTGTTTCCGCACGTCGGATCTGGTGGCAAAGGTGAGCGGGACAGGGCGTCAGCGTCAGAGTGTTTGCGTCCACAGCGGTATACGACGCGAATGTCGTACTCCTGGATTCGGAGTGCCAATCGCGCAAGGCGCCCAGAAGGGTCTTTCAGCGACGAGAGCCAGCAAAGCGCGTGGTGATCAGTTACTAGATCGAACGGGCGGCCGTATAAGTACGGCCGGAACTTTCCAAGCGCCCACACCAGAGCCAAACACTCTTTTTTGTCACGCTGTAATTAGTTTCGGCTTTCATCAGAGTGCGGCTAGCGTAGGCTGCCACGTATTCTGAATAGCCGGGCTTTCGTTGAGCGAGGACAGCGCCTAGCCCGACGCCGCTGGCGTCGGTGTGCACTTCGGTAGGAGCCGTCGAGTCGAAGTGGCGAAGAATAGGTGGGAAGGTGAGCAGACGGCGCAGAGTAGTGAAGGCAACGTCGCAACCAGGGGACCAGGAGGAGAGGTTCACGTCAACGCGAAGAAGCTGGGTTTATGGTGACATTATGGATGCGAAATTGCGAACAAAGCGTCGGAAATAAGAGCATAGGTCTACAAAACTGCGAAGTTCCTTCATGGTCGTCGGTTTGGGAAATTCTGCGACTGCTCGAAGTTTTGCTGGGTCAGGTAATACGCCGTGCTTCGACACGATGTGGCCTAGGGTGACGAACTCGCGTGCAGCGAAGCGGCATTTTTTCAGGTTAAGCTGCAGGTCAGCGTTGGTCAGACAAGTCAAAACGTGCCTGAGGCGAAGGAAGTGCGTAGGAAAGTCGTGCGAGAAAACCACGACATCGTCGAGGTAGCAGAGGCATATATTCTACTTGATGCCACGTAGCGTATTATCCATAAGTCGTTCAAACGCGGCGGGCGCGTTACAAAGCCTAAAGGGCGTGACGTTAAACTCATATAGTTCGTCAGGTGTAATAAGTGCAGTTTTTTGGCGATCGGCTTCAGCCATTGGAACTTGCCAGTAGCCAGACCGCAAATCTAGCGACGAGAAGAATTCCGCTCCGTGAAGGGTGTCAATGGCGTCATCAATGCGCGGCAAAGGATATACTTCCTTGCGGGTTATCTTATTCAAACGACGATAGTCCACGCAAAATCAGATATATCCGTCTTTCTTACGCACCAGGACGACAGGAGACGCCCAGGGACTGTGAGATGGTCGAATGACGTCTCTACGAAGCATATCTTCGACTTGATCGTTGATGACGTGGCGCTCTTCAGTAGAGACACGGTATGGTCGTTGACGGAGTGGCTGGTGTAGGCCGGTGTCAACATGATGCTTGACTTGCAACGTGCGTGCTAGTTGAATTCTTTTGACACATCGAAAGAATTCCGGAACTCAAGCAGAAGATCAAGCAGGTCGGCATGTTCGGTGGAAGTGAGGGTGTCGGCGATGGCGCTGGAAAACGTATCCTTGGACGACTCCTCGAGGGCCGACAGTGATTTCGGGTGGTCGCAGTAGTCATCCCGGTCATTCGGGACATCAACCAAAGACAAAGGGTCAAGATCCTGCACGCGGCCGAGACATTTCCCCGCAAGCAAAGTGACAGGTGTGGAAAGCGGGTTGAGTATGAACATATTGCTTCTCCCGGCGGCAAGGTCAATCGTTGCGAAAGGCAGCGGCAGAGCTCGACGACTCGTGAAGATATCGGAAAGCATAAAAAAGACTGTAGCGTCTGTGTAAGCGTTGCATAAAACTGGAACAAGTGCGAAACTTTCAGGTGGAATATCGGTATCATCATGCACGAACAACTTCGGCGGCTGATGAAGAGCGTCAAGTAATGGGACCTCACAAAAGGGTGAAAACTCAACCTCAGCGTGTGCGCAGTCGATGACGGCATTATGGCGGGATAGTAAGTCCCATCCGAGGATGACGTCATGCGAACAGACAGCGAGGACAATAAACTCTACAATGTAAACAATGCCTTCGATGGACACTCTTGCAGTGCAGGCTGCGAGAGGCGTTACTTGCTGTGCACTTGCGGTGAGGAGTGACAGTCCCGAAAGCGGCATCGTGACTTTACGTAATACACGGCAGACATTAGCGGGAATAACAGAAACAGCGGCGCCGGTGTCCACAAGGGCGAAAGTACGATAACCTTCGACAGTTACTGCGACCACGTTAGCAGGAGAGGGGCGAGGGCATAGACAGTTCGAAAAATGGCGCAGTTCTTGCCTCTCGAACTGCGGTGCTTAGTTTTCCTGGTCAGAAGGTCTAGGCTGGCGACGCATGGGGGAGGGCGATCGCCGACGAGGAGAGGGTGCGCGCGGCGTCACGAAGTCGGAGTCGTTGGGAGGGGCATAGCAAGGTGACGAGGCTGGCCCGTATGGCGCGAAGGGTTGGCTGCCGGGTTGCGACGATCGGAGATAGTCGCCGAACGACTGAGGTCGACGGCGGCAGTAGCGGGCAACGTGTCCGGGAGTGAAGCAGGCGTAGCATATCGGTCGGTTATCGGGCGTCCTCCAAGGATTGGCGACTGGCGGTGCCGCCCAAGGTGCAGTATAAGCAGCCGGGTGAGCGGGCTCTGAGCGCGAGGTGTAGGGTGGTTGCAGAAGCCTACGAACAGCGTCTGCATATGTGAACGGCGCTGCTACAGGCTGCATCTCTTGCGAACAGGCGACAGGAGAAGCCACAGGCTGCGCTGCATACGTTAGGGGTGCGGCCACAGGCTGCACGGCTGGCGGATAGGCGACAAGAGGGCCTACCGGCTGCGCTACACGCTGGCAGTGAACACGGCTGGATAGAGGCGGCTCGTGGTGCGCAAGA
Source organism: Rhipicephalus annulatus (assembly GCA_013436015.1). Lineage (NCBI taxonomy): Eukaryota > Metazoa > Arthropoda > Arachnida > Ixodida > Ixodidae > Rhipicephalus > Rhipicephalus annulatus. The sequence goes on from WOVY01006462.1 coordinate 127,882, forward strand.
GGAACAGCTTGGGCAACCTCTTCCGAAATAGCAGTGCGAAGCGGGGCAGGTAGACAGGTGGTGGTCTCGTGAGTGAAGGGCACTAGGGAAAGTTGGTGGGCGACTTCCTCACGGACGAAGGCTCGAACTTGCTGAACCAACGGTGAATTGTCAGGCAGGGTGTCAAAACTGGACAGTGACTCACCACCATGCTGCGGCTGCCGAGTCAGAGCGCGTTGCTTCTTTAACTCGTCGTAGCTCTGGCACAAGCTGACGACTTCTTAAACTGTGCTCGGATTTCTCGCCAAGAGCACTTGAAATGCGCCGTCGTCGATGCCCTTCAGGATGTTTTTGACCTTGTCAGATTCGGGCATGGTGTCATTCGCACGTCGACAAAGGTCGACAACGTCCTCAATATAGCTGGTAAACGTCTCGCCAGTCTGCTGAGAGCGGACACGCAAGCGCTGTTCTGCCCGCTGCTTGCGGACAGCCGGCCGACCGAACACTTCAGCACATGACGTCTTGAAGACGCTTCATGTGGGGATGTTGTGTTTGTGGTTGTTAAACCACAATTCGGCAACGCCAGTGAGATAAAATATGACGTGGCGCAGCTTGTCGGCTTCATCCCACTTATTGTTGGCGCTCACCAGTTCGTAGTGCTCGAGCCAGTCTTCGACGTCGGTCCCATCCGCACCGATGAAGACTTTCGGGTCCCCTAGCCTAGGATCCATGGCCAGGGCAGTTGAACTGGGGTGAAGGCGTCGATGTTTTGGTGTTGTCAGTCATGACAGGCGGTAGTGTGCGGCTTCGCAATTCCAGGGTGTAGCAACGGGGATTAACAGCACCTTCCACCAAATGTGAAGAGGTTTAATAGCCATTAAAGACAGCGAAGCGACGATACAGCGTGAAGAACCGTCCAGCAATCGGCACAGCAACAACCAAAGCACGAGCCGAGAGAGCTGGGCGTTGGCGATGCTGCTTGCTGAAGGCCCATCTTCTTCTTCACAATATATATATATATATATATATATATATATATATATATATATATATATATATATATATATATATATATATATATATATATATATATGAGGAACGTAGTGTATACTTAGCGCTCGTTTTCATTGTGTTCGTGTTTTACACAAAATAATGAGGTCTAACAGAAGACAATAATGCCAAAGAATATATAGATATATAGGCGATTATACTGGACCAAATTGTAACTTAAATATGAAGAAAGAAAAGTGGGTGAAAAGATAACTTGCCATGGGCAGGAACTCAACCTGCGGGTTCGAATAACGCGTTCAATGCTCTACCACTGTGCTACCACGCAACTATCCCCCCAACCACTTTATTGGGTATTATATGTGAATTTAAACGCAGGAGTGTCAGTTAGCGCCACCAGCAGTAGCCATGGACACGAGTGTGGACCATTTTTTGAGACACTTTGGTGTCACGTAGCATGTGAATTCATTACGAGCGCGCAGCTGACCAATGGTTCCTTGTATACAACCTAAAAGCACCAAGCCTGCCACTCGAAACCCTTGCTAGTGAATTAAGGAAAGAAGTGTATACATAAGGGCTTGTTTTTTGTGTTTTACACAATAAAATTGAGATCGAACAGATACTATAGCAGAGCAATGAATTGGGGAAGATAGTGGACCGAATTCTATGCTAAATATGAAGAAATAAAAGTGGAAGAAAAGATCCGAACCTGAGACCTTCCAATAACGCGTTCGAAGTTCAACTCTGAGATACCACGGCAGCTACACCCCCAGCCACTTTATTTGGTTTTATATATTAATATAAACGTAGGAGTGTCAGTCAGCACCACCAGTGGCCATGTGAACCAAAAGTGTGGCACACACATTTGAGCCTGTTTGGCGTCAAGTAGCATATGAACTGATTGCGAGCGGGCAGCTGACTAATAGTATCTCGTATACACCCACATTTATTTCTCCATATCTACATTGCAATTCGGTGTAATATCTTCTCCTATAACCGAGCGAGTTAACGTATAAACACTTGTTATTCTACAAGAAGCGGTAGCCGCAACAAGCTGGTTCAGCCAGGAACCCGGCAAGCACGAGCCATACGGACGTCAACCTCTTCTTTCACGCTGGCACAGAGCTGGCGCCACTAGGCTCCTTGAATATTTATATATTTATTTTTTGCACAAAATGCAGGTGCTATGCGAATTTGATGAGGTGTAAGCCTCAGGAGTGAAACCTCACTATGTATCACTGGAATGTGCTTAATTTAGCCACCTGGACCTAAAAACCTTACCTTGATTTTATGTTGTATGGCCACTCATTCGTGTGTGCTTTTTATTTTTATATTTTTTGCACAAAATGCACGTGCCATGCGTAGGTGGAAGTCCGCACATGGACATGTGGTCTTTTTACAACTTATCACTATGGAGAAATCATCGGTATATCATGTGTTGTTTAACCACTGGTTCCTGTGTGCATTTTTTTCTTTTTCTTTCTTTCTCTTTCTTTCTCCCAGCTGGTCTATCTATGCAGTTCTCTTCTCTCTTTTTTATCTCTTTCTCTCTCTCTCTTTTGTTTTCCTGGCTGGACGGTGGCATGAAAGCGCATCGGAGCCTACTAAATTTTGTCTGATGAAGATCGGCGTCGGATCGAAACGTCACCATTAAGCAGTTTTTTGGTAGTGTATACCTATTTTCGTCTCTCTCTCGCTCTCATATATATATATATATATATATATATATATATATATATATATATATATAAAGAGAGAGAGAGAGAGAGAGAGAGACCAGCGAGGCCAGCGAGCCAGCGAGTCACACCAGTGAGTCTTAGATCGGCGGCAACTGCTTGCACGGCAAACTCCAGTGCCAAACCCACTCAACAACAGGGAGCCGAGGGACACAAAGAGCCATCCAGGGTCCCAGCAGTGACGACGTCGCCACTCCCACCAGCGAGTCCTTACAACACCAGGCGGACGAATGCGGTGAAGACCAAGGCGGCGGCTTCCAAATGACACGGAGAAACAAAAGGTACGGGCAGTCTTAAACACGCATGGTCCCATTCATTTCTATCGATAAGGAAAATCATTGAAAAACGGGTGCAATGCGAAAAACTAGCGGAACAACTAACCAATTATCTATCTCACGAAATTGCACCTAAGGGCCTCCGCCTAGCCTGCAACCCCTAAGTGTCTACACTAAGTGAAGCAGAAAGAAGGAAGTGGGAAAAAATATTACTAGAAGCGTCCTTGCAACTTACTCGGGTCATTGCGGACCATAGTGAGCGTAAGGCCACCGAATACAGTGTCACGGAGGCCATGCAGAAATCGGTATCTAATACCGGAGAGCAGGAGGCAAGAGAACTGGAAAGATATGAACTAAAAAAGAGAGGCGAAATTTCAGTAGTAAAAGATAGAAAATTCAATCAGGACTGCGGAAGCTCCACTGCTCTGCAACAGAAAAATAGAAATGAGGCCGTACAAGAACGCCAGGGACTCCCCGTACCACAACCTAACTTTGAGGAGAAAAATGGGAACTCGAAACTACAGTGCAATCCTAATCAAAACGCCCTTACTCTCGAATATGACGCTGACACTCCCATGCCACGTGATAGCCAACAGCAGCCAATAACTTATGAGAAAAATGTCCTCAATCTGTCCAACACAACGCTCACACCCGCTCAGCTTCAACTTTTGTCGAGAGGCTTAACCTTTTGTCTATCATCCGGTAGATTCAATGAATTTGAACTGTACCAAGACCTCGATAACTTTGCGCGTAATCTCCGCCTCCATGAATACTTTCATGATCGCAAGGACTGTACGGACGAGAATAGATTGATTGGTGGTGACAAATTATGGTGTCCAGGTGAGCAGAGTGACAAACACCTCGATATGTATATGTCAGCAGTTCAAGAAGATATCGTCAGAGCGTATGAAAAAAATCGGCCATCTCGAAACAACATATCAAAGTCAGAACGAAGGGCACTCGATGAACTACGAAAAAACACTGAAATTACCATCAAACCGGCTGATAAAGGGGGCGGCATAGTAATTCTAAACACGTCGGACTACTTAAAGGAAGGGGAACGACAACTATCACACACAAAATTCTACAAAGAACTTCCAACGGACCCGAATCCCGAATTTGAAAGGGAGATAAAAGTAACCCTAAATAATCTCCGGCGGGACGAGAAAATTACCGGCAAAATGTTAAAAGCAATGTTACCGGCCCATTCTGTTCCCGGCCGATTCTATTTGCTCCCCAAAATACACAAGGCAGGCAATGCGGGACGTCCGATAGTATCCAGTAACAGCACATCAACAGAAAATATATCAGAATTCATCAATTCCTTAATAAAAACATCCCCCCAAATTTTCCCTATTACCTAAAGGACACAAATCACTTCATCTGCGAAACTTCAAGTCTCGACATCCCAGGCGGCAGTTTTCTGGTGACCATGGACGTCTGCTCACTGTACACCAACATACCCCATAATGACGGAAAAGCGGCTATGGTTTCTGAATATGTCAAATCTGACTCATCAACTAGTGTAAGTGGCGAGGTACTGTTTACACTTCTTGAACTTGTGCTAAATTATAACCCTTTTGAGTTCAACGGCAAGCATTTCCTTCAGGTCAGTGGCACTGCAATGGGCACGAAATGGCCCCAAACTTCACGAGCACCTTATGGCTTCACTTGAAATCCCATTTATTGAGCGATGCACCTTGAAACCTTTCTACTACAGAAGATACTTAGACGATATTTTTATGATATGGAACCATGATGAGGGAAGTCTTTTCCGCTTCATAGAGGATTTTAACAAATGCCACCCGTCAATAAAATTCACGCACAAAATTTCCAAAACTAGCATTAACTTTTTGGACGTCACTGTCACGGTCGAAAATAACCGCTTGTCAACAAACTTTACAAAAAGCCTACAGACCATCAAATGTGCCTGCATTTCAACAGCAGCCACCCAAAGCATTGAAGAACGGGTATTCCATATTCTCAGGCCTATCGGTACCGAAGAATATGCACCGATATGCGGAA